>JAIGNY010003428.1:110000-302500 GCA_020152595.1 Chiridota heheva
AGTATGAGAATGTTAAATCGTGGTACATGTCTATCCAAGGAATGGCCATTTCCTCTGTACTCAAGTAGAATGTAAATACAAAATACACACAGACTAACCACTAGAATTTAGAATTTTCAAACATTCACAGTATTAAACAGTCCTTTCATTTGGTTCACAAACGTTACTATAGTTCACTGTCTCACTATCATCATCTTCGAACCCATCATCATCGGACAATCTCTCATTAGTGAGGTAAATCCATGTTAACTAATTTACTCATTGCTTTGCTAGCTGTATGACCACTTGCACAAGTCATTTTCTCAACTAAATAGTAGGCATCTGGTTGTAGGGTAGTGGGTGGTCTGTCGTCGGAAACTGTGTCCATGGGAGCCATGTTGGTCCAGCAGGGTGCATCCGGCTAGGAATTGATGAAGGGGGATACATATGATGATACTGCTGAGTCATCATGGAGGGTGGGAACCACACTGGATGCTGGAAAGGCGGCAGTTGCTGTTGCATCTGAAGTCTTTCTTCACCCCTCTGTCTTTGTTCACCTCCTGGGTACACAGAGTTAACTCCGCATTGGTACTGTGGCACACCCGGTCTGTCATATGTAAGCATTACTGGAGGATTTCGTGCACGACGAGGATATCGGGAACTGCCTGGCTCTTCATGGTCTGGTTCCAAGGGTACTTGTACCGGATCTTCATTTGGTACATGTTCAAGTAGTTGAACACCATTATCACCGTGTAATGGTTCCTGTTGATTGTCTATCAAGTGAATAGGTGGCTGTGGTAACCTTTGTCCATCGGGGGGAGGGGAACCTCCTCGTGACTCATCTGAGCTGCTGTCAACTTCCTGGTTTACCCTGGATTTTCAAGTCTGGATGTAGGGTAACGTTCCCACACTCCCAACATCTCATCCTCAGAATCGGTGTCTGATCTATTTTCATTGACTTTGGTGGAAGGTTGTTGGCTCTGTATGGTCTTTCGTTTTGCTTTAGTATCAGGTCGGGTTACGTTTGTTTCCTCACTAGACTGCAAATACTCACAAGGGAAGATCATGTTTCGATGCAGTGTCTTTGTTCTGCCTGAGCCCACCTCTGGCTTTACTTCATAGACAGGTAAAGTTGGTGCACATCGTTTCACTACAACGTAAATTTGTTCCTCCCAGTGAGCTTTAAGTTTGCTCGACCTTGAGTTTGAGTAACATTGCGAACAAGTACTCTATCTCCGGGCTCCAATGGAGTTGGTTGTTGAGGTTTATCATGATACTTTTTACCTTCTCTGCATTCTTTTGAGATGCCTTCTTTGCCACTTCGTAGGCTGCAGTCATTCCCTCTTTCCAATGTTGTACATAGGAAGCATGGTCTGATGAATTATTAGTTGTGTTGAGCCCAAATGCCAAATCAATGGGTAGTCTTGGAGGTCGGCCAAACATCAGAAAGGCTGGGGCAAATCCGGTGGCATCGCTGCGCGTAGCGTTGTACGCATGTACTACCTTGTTGAGATGATCAGCCCAACGATGTTTTTCATTTCCTGTCAAGGTGCGAGCATACTCAGCAGAGTCCGGTTGAACCTTTCCGCTTTCCCATTGCATTCTGGATGATACGGTGTTGTCCTGGAATTTCGGACTCGGACAATTCTTGAAGTCTATGAAAGAGCTTGTTTTCGAATTCCCGCCTTGATCATGCAGTATTCGACGGGAAAACCGGCGAAGCACAAAATCATTAAATATCTTTTCCGCAGCCGTTTTACCAGCCTTGTTCCTTGTAGGGTACGCTTGCAAATCTAGTGAAATGGTCCACCACGACAAGGATATACTCATATCCCCTTTACTCTTTTCCAGATGGAGGAAATCAATGGAGATGAGTTCCAGTGGCTCTGTAGTCAATATCGGCACAAGTGGAGCTCTTAGCGGTCGTGATGGTTTCTTCTGTATAAGACATAGGCATTTATTTCTGATAAAGTGTTCCACGTCTTGTTGAAGGTTTGGCCAATAGAATCGCTGCCGAGCAAGATCAACCACACGTTCAGCACCCAAATGTCCCATGTCCACATGAAGGTCTTTCATGACTCTGTCGTGGTAGATGGTAGGCAAGACTAACTGATCTCTGGTTTTGGTATGTCTACACAGTACTCCATCCGAATTTACATACAATCTTGACCATTCCCTTAACAGTGATTTCACTTTTGCTGATTTAGTTCTCCACATATCTTTTGGCGGTTTTTGGTCACTTGATTTTAATCTCAATACCTCTTTGATATGTGTGTCAGTTTTCTGGGCTTGAAGGATGTCACTAGACGAAAATTCACTGGCATGTGTAGGCTGAACCACAATTTCGTCCACTGAGCTGACATTTCCTGTAATGGCTGTAATCCATGGCATTTGCTCATTTTGAAGTAGAACAGCACGGATGGTAGCGGACAAAATATCCTGCGGTACTTCGATTGAACACTCTTCAATGTACCTATCCATATCCATGGGTACTCTTGACAGGGTATCAGCATCACCATTTGCATGACCCGGTCGATAGTTGATGGTAAAATTGAAATTGCCAGCTCAGCAACCCATCTCTGTCCTGTGGCATTTGTTTGGCTGATGACAAAACATAGGTCAGCGGGTTGTTGTCGGTGTAAACTACGAAGCTAGACGCATAAAACAAGTAGTCGCGAAATTTCTCTGTAACGGACCACTTGAGAGCTAAGAATTCCAGTTTTCCAGAGTGGAGGTTATAATTCTTTTCTGCTGGTGTCAACGATCGGGAAGCATAACCAATGACTCGTAGTTTGCTTTCCTGACGCTGATAGAGAACGGCTCCCAGACCATCTTGTGAGGCGTCGGTATGTAACACGAAAGGTTGTGAAAAGTCTGGAAACGCCATCACTGGTGGGTGTGCCAACTTTGTAAGCAAACTTTCCACAATCGTTTGATGATGTTCTGTCCATACAACTGGTGTCCTAGAGGATGCTTGACCATCCTTCTTTTTGCCTTTACAGGGGCTTTGGGCAGGAGATAACAAGTCGTACAGTGGTTTTGCAACTCTGGAAAAATTCTGCAGGTACCGTCTGTAATATCCCAGGAAACCCATCAGTTTCCTTTACGTCACCAACTGTTTTGGGTGTCTTTTCTCGGAGGGCGTTCAATGCCTTGGTGTCATCGGGATTAATTCTGTGTCCATCAGCTGACACTATCCTGCCTAAGTAATTTACTTCCGGCTTAAATAGGTGGCACTTGTCAGCTCTCAACTTCATTCCATTTCTTTTTACTGCCTGTAACACTCGTCGTAAATGAGACACATGCTTGTCTAAGGTGTTACTGTACACCAAGATGTCGTCTAAGTACGTTATACATATTTCATGATTGAGATCTTCTAGGCAGGTCTCCATGCATCTCTGAAATGCAGCTGGGGCATTTTTCAGGCCAAAAGGGATTCGCACCCACTCGTATAATCCCCAGGGTGTCACAAATGCTGTGAGGTGACGACTTTCTTCAGCCATGAATCCTTGATGGTATGCTTTCCCTTGATCTAATGTCGAAAACCATCTATTGCCTCCCAACGAATCCAAAATATCCTGCACTCTTGGTATTGGTTGTCGATCTGTAATGGTTTTAAGATTTAATCGTCGATAATCGATACATAGACGCAGCGTGCCATCCTTCTTACGTACGCACACTATTGAGAAGAATACGATGACTGTGACTTCCTTATCCATCCACGGCTTATGAGGTCTTTCAGGTATTCCTTCACCTCTTTGTACAAAGGAGGCGGCACAGCTATGTAGGTCTGTTGGACTGGCGTTTCATCAGTTAGTTGAATTTGCATTTCCAAAGATGGAATAGTGCCCAAGTCGTGGTCGTTTTTGCGAATGCCTCACATTCCTGCATCAGCATCTGCTCAGCAATATACTTGTGTGATTCTGGCAGGTTTGACAAATCAACATTTGGAAGCCATTTTCCTTCAGTTTTACCAACTGATTGTGATGCTTGCCTAACGTCCGTCCCAATCACATTGATGTCAAAGGTACTGTCTTGCGATAACTGGCTGAGGAACTCACCTGGAAGAATAGAACGGACAGTGCAAATTCTTCCCAGATGGAATCTCCCTGGAAGAACGATGGTCCTATTGCTGGTGTTCATAATGGGTATAGTGACACTGCATGAATTTCCTCTCGGTATTTTGAATGTGGTTGGGTATAAGATGATCCCCTCTGGTAAATCCTGCATTTGGTCTGGCTCAAAGATAACATCAGTAGGTTCTGTTGCTTTGGTATGTAACCTGCACCTCAACAATTTTGTTTCCTCTGGTGGTATTTGTACTGGCTTTCTAGCTGTTCTCAGCTCAGCAATTTCGTCTGAATCAGTTTGCTGAAGGAGTGTTACCAGGTGGTTGAGCTGTGCATTTGACATTTCTGGCAATAACGGATGGAGTAATTTTTGACTTTCTATTGTAGGATTTGTTTGCGCCATCTGTTCTATGACATTATATCCAATTATAGGGTAATCCAGCAGTTCCTCTGTCACAAGCATGGGGACACGTAAGCTACTCTGTGAAGACTCATTACCTGGTATCTGGAAGAGGAACTCAACCCACCCCCTGAATGGAATCGTCGAACCAGTTGCTGTACTTAGTTGAAGGTTCTGTCCTTCCAGTAGTTCCTGCACTGGTCTAACCTTCACATGTGGGGCAAACTTTGTCAACCATTCTGATGATAGGAGGGACACTTGGGCCCTGTGTCCCATAAAGCCAATGTTTGTATTTTATCCAGAGAACAATGAACAACACACTTTCTTCCCAGCAACTTCGTTAGTTTTGTTTCCGTTTGTCATTTCCTGATGTTGTGTTTCTTTCCGCAGTTCCGAATGAGACGGGATGAGACTGGTGTGTTTGGGACCTTACATTGCAGGCTGCCACTCGGTGTCCCTTACGAGTGACCCCCTTTCGTTTCCCTGGTTGAAACGCTGGCGACAACCCTTATGAAATGATCTCCACTGCCACAACGAAAACAATGGCGACATTCATGTCCCTTTCCTTCCTTTCTACACCGTTCACAACCCCAATCTCGTCTTGCTCTCTGTCTTTTATCTCTGTTGGTGTTAGTTGAGAACTGTTGTTGGCCATCTGTGTTATTCGAGAACTGCTGTTGTATAGCAGTTATTTCTCCGCGTACTATATTCTTAATTTCGGTCTGCATCTCCTCCCAGTTGATGCCATTATGCATGACCTTAGTACTTCCTGGTTTTGAAGCTTTTGTTGCTTTAGCTTCCGCTTTGGGCTCCTGTGCCTGTTCAGCTGTAGTAACTTGATTTACCTTAACAGACTTCTTGTGCTTTATATGTCGCTAATTCTCGTGACTGATGTGTTGATATCTTTGAGTAATAAGTGTAGCTCCTGACGTACATGTTCACTCTGTAACCCAGTTGAAATGGCATGGAGGAACATTTGTTGTACCTGAGTGTTACTGTAGATAAGACCTGCTCCTGCTTCCTTGGATGCAAACAATACCTTTTGTTGGAGATCCATAGCTCTCAGGACAAATGCATGGCCCGATTCCTTTGGGCTCTGAACTGCCGTTGAAAGCTCTTGGAAAATGGCTGTCGCCTCCTTTTCTTGAAAGTGGGCCCTGAGAATTCGACGCAGAGCAGGAAGGTCAAGTTCCGGTCTTCCTTCAAGATAATCCCTTAAGCGCGATCCAGGGACCACAGCCCGTATAACTGCTTCCACTATTTCTTCAGAGTTATACTTCCGCTTAACTGCGCTTTCAATTTGGCGAGCTAAACTAGGGAAACTGAGCTTGTCCTTCTGCCCTGGCTCACCAACCTGACCCACTATTTTTAGATCTTTCTTCCATGCGATAGGTCCTACAGGAAATGAAGCTTGGAAGGTTGATGTTGTCTCATCATTATTCAAACCTGGTTTTCTTGTCTCTTTGGTTACTTCATCTATATCCTCAACATGTTTCTCCTCTGGAAGAATAACCACTTTGTGTATCTTGCTGTTCATCCTTTCTAGCTGCTCCTTCCCTTTATCTAAGTCATCTTGAATTTCCTCACTATTCAGTACTCTATTAATTGCCCTTCGTAGACCAGAGGTACCCTTTTCTTTCGCTTTTCCCATCTCCTCCTCTGAGAGATTGGTTTCAGCAATCAAAGTCTCTAAGTCTTCCTGGCCACATTTCTGAATGTGAGCTTGAACTTCCTCAATAAGCTTATCTACTTCTTCCTGGGACGCAGACATTTTTCTTTCTTTGTCTTACAGTATCATACACAAAATCGCCATTCCTCTGTAGGTCATTTACCAAGTCCTGGTTCCATTTGTTCCTCTTTTATGGCAATTGTTTAGTCTATGATGTAGATTCTACATGTTGACTGTCAACAATCCGGGTGGTGCCTCCAAAATGTTACCCCTCTTACACATTCACGCTGTCAGGGTGGAAAAGAGGAGAAAACGAATATAAATGATTTGTCACAACTTGTTGTAATTCTCAGTTTCAAGTGTGTACACAATGTACATTACAATGACATAATAATGAATAACAAAGGAGACAGACAACAATCTAACATACTAACAATCGAACAAACAACATTCATATCAATTCTACTACAATATCACATACAATCATTCATGGCGATATCACATTATACCTATAAAGTCATATAACTGACCTCCGTACTCAATCCCATTCAAGCACTTCAGCTTGACTCAATTGATACTGTACACACAGTACTTGTAAGAGCAATTACACATGAACATGATCAGACTGCTTTAAAGTTCACCATATCTACACATTGCTTTCTCTACCATATCATCCCAAAACATATATAACTTATATGTTTCCCCTTACAATACCCTAATTAAAAATACTTCTAAAATACTTCTACCTCTTTTCTTTCATCATTGATAATACCTATCAACTTTGACCTTAACCCAGACTAAACCCAATCCTTCCCTTGATAGCTTGAAACAAAATATATAAGCACTTTGTAACCCTTTTCCTCAATACCCATGTACAACAAAGTTACTAGATTCCTGAAACCATGGATACCAATTCCTCCATTGCATCACCAGTTCTAGCCTGTTCATTGTGTATCTCCCTAGGAATTAACCAGTACCTGTTGCACCCAATCTCCCACACAACATGTGCAACAGGGTACTCTCTGTCCTACACAGAAAGTTTAAGGAGTAACCATAAGTAGGGACAGAAATAATGAATATTTGGCTAAACTACTTAACTATTCCAAATACAAAATATATCATGGTGCTCTGTAGAATACAATGCAATGTTATGTACAAAAATACAATGGAAACAACATACCTGTCAGGATGGAAAAGAGGAGAAAACGAATATAAATGATTTGTCACAACTTGTTGTAATTCTCAGTTTCAAGTGTGACTCACACATATTCCTTGCTGGCCTCCTTCATCCAGACTGGTCCATTATTGTCTGCAGGGGTACATCTTATATAATTAAAGAGATATCACTATTGTACATTGAAAAAGATAATCAATTTATGGTGGGGGTCTGTGAACCCATGGTCACATATATATATATATATATATATATATATATATATATATATATATATATATATATATATATATATATATATATATATATATATATATATATATATATATATATATATATATATATATATATATATATATATATATATATATATATATATATATATATATATATATATATATATATATATATATATATATATATATATATATATATATATATATATATATATATATATATATATATATATATATATATATATATATATATATATATATATATATATATATATATATATATATATATATATATATATATATATATATATATATATATATATATATATATATATATATATATATATAGATATATAGATAGATATATATATATATATATATATATATATATATATATATATATATATATATATACAGATATATATTTGAACTGTTAAATTTAGTTTCTTACGAGACAAAAAGTTGGGAGTCAAATAGCCATTTCATTGTTGATTCAATGGCTCGGGCCTCGCCAATTCTGGCGCCTGAAAGTATTAAGAATGACCTTCTTAAATTTAGCAAGAATATAAATCTATTAGATGAGCTTAACCACAGAAAGTTTTTAGTTGGTGACAAAAATAATCCCACCGACGCTCTGGCATATAAGACGTTTAAGTAATGCAAGAGTTATTAAGTTTTGATTTCTTAACCACATTTTTAAAGTATATCTTTACTACATAATTTTGACCAAAAATTGCCAATGCAACGACGCCATCCCATCGGAACAGAAAATCAATGAACAGTATTTATCAAAAGCAGTGTCAAAAATTGACGACAGTCACCGTTTTATAAAAAGAACAAAATTCATAGAAATATTTTCCTCGTTGTTGGTGCAAAAATAATCCCATGCATCGTCGCTCAAAACAAAGTTCCAAGGCTTTTTTTATTTTTTTAAACAAATTTCACTATAGTGGGCCACTTGTGTAATAAATGGCATTGGTATGAGTGAATCCTCGAAGCAGAACCACCGAGTTGGGGAGTGTGCTGGGAGCAGGCTGAGAGAGACAGATTCATTTTAATCAGAAGATGACCAAAAAATAGATAAATAAACAAAAATGGATAAAAGTACCCCTTAAAATAAGTACAATTTCCTACAAATCATGAAAACTGGCCCCATGTACCAATAGCGTGTCTAAGGGAGTATATTGGGAGTTAAGCCCCCCTAAAAATGCTATTGCCTAATTTGTTGTTGTCAAAGCCATAAATATGATTCACTGAAATATCAAATGAATCATAGAGAACAAAGATGTTGGCATTTATGCTCGGATTAAATGAATTATCGTTCCTTTTCGACCACAACTCTTCAATGTTGGGTCAAAAATCTTTAATTTTTGGAACAAATGTTTTTGCGGTTTGTTATAAAAGATATCAATTTTGGACAAAAAGGCTTCAAATTTGCACCCAAAATTTTGAATTTGGTTCAAAAATCCTAAATTTTGGACCAATCATATTCAATTTTGGACCAAACATCTTCAATTTTTGAAAAATAAAGTCCTCAGCATTTTTGAAACAAATGAGGGTAAAAATTTTAAACTTCACGAAGTTTAAACCAAAATCTACAAGTAGCTGTACTTAACATCTTCAGTTTTGGATTACGATCTGGAGGTCAACTGGAAGATACGTTTTTTGGCTTAAGCCCCCCCTCCCCACCACGTCGCCTGCGATTTTTGTTTTATATAGACGAAAATAAACAGACATAAATCGACTAGAGTCACGTCCCTGAATATGCTGGTATATGCAACCATTTGTGTTTTTTATAAAAATAAACGAAATGGCAAACGCCCCTGAATATGCTAGACCATTTTTGGGCTAAATGGCCCAGCAGTACCTATGTAAAAACCGAAAAAGAAAAGCCTGAGAAGTTTTGAGTCATCTTCTGAAAAAATTAAATAGAAATACTTCCAGTTAAAGACCCGTTTTCGTATCATTTTGAGAAAACTGTTAAAACTTAATTCAAATGTTCTGATTGGCAGATCAAATGTTTACACAAAGACTGACAAGCCAATCAAAAACTACAGCAGAAGTAACGTCGTTGGTATATGAAGCAAATTTACTGGTGTTGTGTCAAGCAATTTTCTTGTGACGAGCCATTCCCTCTTCTTGCACGTTAACAAGATTCCCGTAACAGCCTCTACTTGAACGGCATAAAAATGATCGCGTCGTTGCTCAAATTGATGAACTGCTCCCTCTTCAACGTGATCGTGACCTGATCTAAGGTCATTGATCTTTGTTGACTGTTTACAACTCGCAGTCACTCGCAGACTACTGTGTACATTACATACAGTACATACGTAACGTATATAGACTACATACACATTGCTCGTGCGCAGTACATGTGTATACAGTGTATACATACACTGCAGTTACATGCATGAAGTACGGAGTGTGTTATCGGTAAACCATTCTGGTCGGTCAGAAGGGTCTCGTCGGCTGGAAACACAACAACCGCTGCATTCTAAGTTACTTAATGTTGGTTTTTCCTCCTTTTTTTCCCCCTTCACATTGGAAAACTACAAGATCTGATTTTTCATGTTAGGATCGGATGAATACGTGCCATCTTTTTCTTTCTGTAGGTGAGAAGATTTTCTACTTGGTATTTTTCGCTTCGTTGTGTAGGCCCGGTCTAGGGGCCTATTTTTACCTTCTGTCATCGAACGACGGAAGTCAAAGGGGTTACTTGCTCCGGTTTTCGTGTAGGCCTATGTAGGTCTTCGTGTCATCGAGGCCAGGTTAGGCTGGAGATTTATTTTGTACAAAGTTCACCAGCTGTATGTTTAACGAATTTTGGTTGTATTGGCAGTGAAAATTATTTTCGCGTTTGGAGTAACAAATACATAAATGTGAGATTTTGTAAGGCTAGGCCCTTTTTGTAAATTGTAGCCCATTTTAGTAAGACAACGATACAGGGTTTAAAACAACACTGAGTATTTATGGTGGTATTATTGTTTTGGCCTAGACCTACTTTAAGTTTGGGATCATATTGTCAAAGGTTTGCCATTGTTGTGCTAATCTTATCTGCATTTGATTATGAAATGTATTTATTTTTTTGTGTGGACTATTGACCTAAAAAAAGAAAAGAGAGAAAGAAAAAAAAAAAATCGAAACAAAAATCAACCATTTCACTTGGAATTGTAATTTTCCTTCATGTAAACATGTGACAAAGTAAGGTTTGTTTAAATAAACTTTTATTGAAAGTATAGTTATCAATGCCTAATTTTTGGAAAACTATATTTAATAGGTTGCATAAATGCCATAGGCCTATATCATTTTTAATTTGTATATTTTTGAGGTGTATTCAGATTTGTTCTCAAAAAGTAAATTTGTACATAGAACCTGTTATGCCTTTTTTTTTTGTAATGCAGTATTTGTAATAAATTTGTATTTTCAAATTACCATAGCATTCATGATAAACTAGGAGTAAATAAAGCTCACATGATCATATCAAAATTTTAATACGTTTTCAGATCTCACTTTTAGCAATCAGATTGTTAGTTAACTTATACTAAGTTACAGATCATAAAATATATTGTGATAAATCTGTTTTATAACATTTAGAAATGTACAGAATTTGCTGGTACTAAAGGAAAGTTAGTGTAGTAACTTTAAACTCTTGGAATACAATCAATTGGATGTATTTAATTTTGAGGGTTCCTTTTCTTGTCGAACGGTTATCAATTTGTTTAAGATTGTAAGCAAAGTAATATGATGATGACAATTAGATAAATATGAGTTATAGAAAGATAAAATCATGTTGACCTAACGTTAGATATTAGTTTACTTAACCCTTACTCTACCACGCAGCGATATAGCCGTTTTCAAAGCACCTTTTCCTAAAAATAAAATTGGAACTTTACCAAAGTCCTATAGGAGTAAACTTGGTAACATTTTAAAGTACTCGGATATTTCTTTCACAAAATGTATTTTCTTTATAGGGGTCATATTACAGATTTTTGAGAAAAAGTAGCTTGAAAAAGAGTAAAACTCAAAATTTGGCAAAAATATTTTGTTTCCTCTTAAATTTTACAATAACTTAAAGATCTTATTTTTGCTTCAAAATCAAACACGCAAGTCTTAAGACATGATAATATTGATTTCTGGTCTAATTTTGAATCCATACCTGCAATATTTTGTTTTGGAGAAATTTCTTTAAAATTTCATGAAATTCTGCCATTTTTGACCCGTTTATTCCAAAAAATTGTGTACCAAAACTGTACATCACACATGCTTCGTTGAACCACCGCTCAAAAGTTCTTGCAATTTCCTCTCATTTGATATATAATTTAGGCATACCCCGTCTATTTAGATCCTTTCCCATAATAATTAAATTTCACTACATCATTTTCAATGATCATCTAGTGTAGTGTATATGAATGCGGCCAGCATGCAAGTGCACCAGGTTCGAGTCTCACCGAGACTACTGCTTTATAATTTTCTGTTGCAGTTTCCAGGAGTCATTTGACTACAATCATTTTGGGTGTTTTTTCATCTTTCTTTTCTTTGGAAAAATAATAGATTAGCATCATTGAAAAGGAATTTTGATAAAGAATCTAAATGTGTAACACAAATCTCTTGTTTTCAATATTGACAAGAAGTTATACTTGTGCAAAGATTGGCCATTTGTTGACCAAATTTAGCCAAACATTGCTTAATTTGCATATTTTGGTCCAATATTTCCTAATTTGGCTTTCATTACTCAAAAGATAAATATCCTAGCTTCCATTCCAACCAAAGTTGTAATGAAAGAAATTGAAAGGAAGGTTGTTAAAAATGCATAAAAAAAAAAAAAAGTGGCCTCGCAATTTTCAAAGCCCTGGTAGAGTAAGGATTAAACAAAAATGATGATTCTGAAGTACTGTATAGGTATTACAGATATGAACTTTAATATATTTCAAAGAGAAGTGTGTAATTAGCACTATGTAGCTACAATAATAAAGATAACATGGAATTACTGTATGCCTAAATTACTGTTGGTATTGAGTGTAGAGGTTGTAGGTAGTAGTGGTTATAATCTAATTGTGTAAAATAGCAAAAATCCTTTCTCTTGTTTTGCCATATTACTTCAGTTGTCCATTTTAGACCATTTTAGACCATTTTGGAACTGGCATCTACAGTAGCTATTTTTAAAGAAATATATGAATAAGAAAAAAATGTACATGATATTGTATATATCGTATTTAATATAATCTAATTTTAACCAATACTGTAGATGACATTAGAAAACCTTGCAAACCATGTAGGTAATGCTAAACGCTTTAATATATGTTTTCTGGCAGTAATTTATAGACCTTTTCAAATCTGAATCTGCAATTTCCGGATAACTAATTCAAATAATGTCACATGGCCGAGATTCACGTGTCCACAATGGAACAATCTTATACTGGAGGAATCTTATTGACCAATAAAATACTGGAGGAATCTTGGCAGTCTGCACAATTCACGCACGGTATGGGACCCAAAAAATGTTTTCAAGCCCACGTATCATACGTGCGTTATACATGAAGGAAATACGTGCGCATATTGCTGCTTACATTTTCCCTACTCAAACCTGCACCTGAATGGTTGGGAAACAAAGGAAAAGTTTCCCCCAGCATTTGATTGGTCGAAGTACTGAAGAAATCACATTCGGCTGAATTTGGTTTGAAAAGGTCTATAGAATGAAAGAATAATCAGTATTGATCCTTGCCTCCAATATTTTTGGCAGGAATAAACATTCCCATCATTTTCAGTAACTAAGATTAAGGCAAGAAATTTAGGGAATAATATAAAGATTTTGATCTGTCAGCCCAGTCATACATCACAAATTTCGTGCTTTTTTCTATATGAAAAAAAAAAAAAAAACTGATCTGCCCAGATATTAATACTCTTTGAAACAATAAAGAAATTAGTACATGCCCATATACCTTTCAGATTAATACAGCTTTAACGATGTTTTAATGGGAATTCTATTTGTTTTAATTTGATGTCCTTTCAATAGGGTTGGAGTTAAACTTAAAATTCCCCAGGCTTCTGAATAAAGGTATTGAAAATCTTCCCACGAATAATTGTGACAGAAATTAATATTAATGTAGTAAACACCTCTTTATAAGTTTTCCTTTTTTGCAATTTATTGTACTATTCATTGCACAATTACTTTGGGCAAGCTGGCGGACATTTTTAGAGCACATATTTGCCATAAAGCCTATGCTGTTGCTTACTCAAGAAATCTAAAAATAATGATTTCTTTCCGTGAATTTCCATTTTTCCGGAGCTGTCGAATTGATCAAAGTCTGCAGTAAATGTTGATTCGAGTTTCATTCTCTCATTCAAAGAATGTTGGAAAACATTGAAAAATGGAAGACAGTGTACAGTTTTGTCTATAGACCAAAAAATAATACAAATCATATACATTTTTTTCTTATTCATATATTTCTTTAAAAATAGCTACTGTAGATGCCAGTTTCAAAATGGTCTAAAATGGACTACTTTAAACTCATTTTGCAAAACAAGAGAAAAATTTGTTTGTTATTTTACACATTTTTTAGTAGCCCTTACAGAAATATTAGCTTGCACCAAGCTTGCAGCCTGTTTGGGACAAACTAACAATTTTTAGCTTGCGCAAGCTTGCAGGAAGCGTGCTGCAAGCTAGTATTTGGAACAAATTAGCCTGCCAGACAAAGAAATGAAAATAACACACATTCACATACAAAAATAAATCTATAAGCAGACTCCTAACTTCATTTAAAAAGGGGCAGGGCACTAGACTAATTGTTGAGGGGCACATGAATGCGCGCGCGGACTGCTGTGTTTTTTTGGCATGGAGTCCAGGGTAGTCCATCTGGCGGAGGTAATAAATGTAATATTTATCTACAGTTTCTCTAAAAGATGTATTGACAAAAGCTGTGAGAATAACACCTTTGAGATTTCTCCATTATCATTTTAAGAGTCTGAAATTCAACAATATCATTTAAAGAGAACATGTGGTATAATTGCATGCAGATACATATCATCAGCTACATGTATGCTACTGTATGGCATACAGTCTATGCGTAACCAGTCTGGGAGAGGTCCTAAAATAAGGAATCCTAAATTATTTACTTTTTGTGACATGGATATCGCCATTTTGTGACATTTCCTGTAATGATTTCGATACTTATGTAGAGTTATAATTTTCAAATTTGAAATAACATAAATTTTCAAATTTGAAATACCATGAGTACTTTTGTACTCGTGATCAATTTTGTACTCGTGACCAGTGTTGTACTTTTGTACTCATGATAAATGTTGCACTTTTGTACTCTTGATCAATGTTGTACTTTTGTACTTGTAATCAATGTTGTACTTTTGTATTCGTGATCAATGTTGTACTTTTGTACTCGTGATCGATGTACGTTTGTACTCGTGATCAATGTTGTACTTTTGTACTCGTGATCAATGTTGTACTTTTGTAATCGTGATCAATGTTGTACTTTTGTACTTGTGATCAATTTTGTACTTTTGCACTCGTGATCAATGTTGTACTTTTGTACTCATGATCGATGTACTTTTGTAATCGTGATCAATGTTGTACTTTTGTACTCGTGACCAATTTTGTATTTTTGTACTTGCGATTAAAAAAGCTAAATCCATCCAACCATTACTCCCTCTGGATGGGATGCCAGTCCTTCCTTCATCATGCTTACCTCTACAACCATATTTAGTTCTCCTCTTCCACCCCCTCTCTTTACTTTGTTTTTTTTCACCCATGCACCTCCTTTCTTGATCCCAGCTTTCTGACTTTTTGTTCTTGAATTTATCTCATTCTCCCCCTGTTTCCTTTCCTTCCTACCTCTGGAATGATCTGACCTCTCAGGCACAATTTGACCCTTGTTGTCATTGTGCCGTTAAGCCCTCATCAAACAAACAAACAAACCATCACAGATTAACTCCCCAGCAGTGCTGGTACTCATTTTACAGCTGAGTGGACTGAAGCAAGTAGAGCAAAGTATCTTGCTTAAAGACACAATTCAGCGCTCACGACGGGAATTGAACCCGGTACCTCTCGAACCACTGAGCCACAGCACCTCTTAGCACTCGTAATTAATGTTGTTTGTATTGAGAGTAAATGAACCTAATGCTCTTTCAGATCTATGAACAAGTACAAACAACTGAAACATAAAGGAGAGATCAAGTCTGGCTTTTTCTTCATTTAATATGATAGGAATAATAATTATGAGTCATCTGAAGAAAATTCACATCGTACAAAACAACTTAGCATATATTAAACAACTTAGCATATATTAAACAACTTAGCATATATTTAACAACTTAGCATATATTTAACAACTTAGCATATATTTAACAACTTAGCATATATTTTCTAATTGAATAAAACATGAATTCTGCCAATAAAACTTAGATGGGAACTGCCATTTTGTTCCTACTGTACTCACTCACTCGGGGCTCATCGTGCCAAGGTGGCACATGAGGCATCCAGGAGGATTCTCCACAGTACACGGTCTGAAGCCTTTCTTCCAGTGGTGCCCCAGATGAGACCGCATTCCTTCAGCTCCTTTTCAACAGACCTATGTCATGTTTTATACGCCCTCTAAAAAATTATTGGATTCATGTCATATGTGGTACAGAGATAGCCCATGGTTTGTAGATGTTCCCTGGTACCAAGATAGCCTATGGTTCGTAGATGTGCCCTATTCTTTTTGCAAATTTTGCAAATCAATCGGCTTATGAAAAAGCTTCGGAACCACAAAACCTTTGGGTTCTGGTTTTTTTTGTCACATTCTTCATCACTGCACAAACTAAAACTAGGTTAGTTCAAAGTCAGGTCACTCATGCTTAACGAGATCTTGTATTAAGCAATAAAATGCCTTGTTTACAATGTATTGTACAGTACTAGTCCATTGTAATATATTTGATTATTGAGTTTAGATATAACATGCACTTACAAGAACATGCCTTGCCCGTCTTTTCACGTACCTAAATCAGACCGCTAGCTTGATTGAAATAGGGACAGGGTGCCAGACTTGTTGAGGGGCACATTAATGTGCGCGCGAAGCACTGCATCTTTTCGGCATGGAGTCCAGGGGCCCCTTTACAAACAGGACAATTGCTTACTATGCTATCATTCTGTGTTCTGTATTCATTTATGAGGTTAATTAAGATTAATAAGTTAAATAAATAAAACAAGCTTTATTTAAAAAAATATATATTTATTAATTTTTCTCATGAGGGGCAGGGTGGACCTCAGGGGGACAGGGTGGACCACCAGGGGGCAGGGCGGGCCCACAGAGGGCCGGGGAGGGCTGCCCCTGTAAAACGGCAAAGCTAAGGGTCTGCCTAATTGCACTCTAAATGAAAGAAGATTTCCACTTTTGGTTCCGATGCAATCAGCATCATAGATTGTAAGTTTTTGCATAATCAACCTAAACATACTAAACAGAGCTACACAATATTTGAATCAACTTTTGCATACTTTTGGGATTTTGATGTGGTTTTGACTACATTTTGGCTAATATTACTCTACCTCTAGTGCTCAATAAAACTTTGATTAGATATATCATATATTTCGAATTTCATAGATTAGGTGCTGTCAAAATAAATAAAAATGTGGGAAAAATTCAATCTTTAGCCTTCCATCATATGAAGTAGGTCAAAGGTTATGAGTGCAAAATAGTATTTTAATACTGCACAGTACACAAGTACATTATTTTCTGCTGATAAACACAGACAGTCAAATGACATGGTAACAAACAGTGCATGAAGGGGAGCCCATAAAATTCATCGCCATGATTCAGTGGCTGCGTTTTCACTTATTTGGATCATGATCCCGCAACGATAAACCAGCTGGATGATTGTAGAAAAAACATTGTCATGTGTTCTCACTCGAGTGCGAGCTTGCGATCAGACTCACTGCAGGTGATCTGATCGGGGGGCATATGTAAACTGTAAGTCAAAATGTGGGTCATTGAAAAACCCGTGAAATGTAATCGAGCAGGCTAACTGTTTTTGGGCAAAAAAACAATTCACAGCAGGATATAGCATAACCAACTTGATCCCAGGTCCACATTCATTCAATTTTTTTTGAGAATTTTATCAGTGGATCTGATCATCTACTCTGGATCATGATCCTGCTCTTGACCAGGATCAAGGTAAAGTGACTGTGATCAGATCCAGTGAGCATTCTCACAGTTGCAGTGGGTCTGATCGCCTGCAGTGGTTTTGATCGTGAGCTTGATCGACTCAAGTGAGAACACCCCCTTTGTCTATGAGCAGAACACACCATTCGTAAATGCTCCATCAGGGGTCGAATTTGCCGCTTTTCTGCTGTTCCGAGAACAGTGCTTTTTATGCAGGAACAATGAATTTTCAAACATTTCTGTTCCATTGGAACAGTGAGAATGTAACATCAACATGGTCACTTACATGATTTCTGCTCAAAAAATGTATGTTGTCAAACAAGATTATTATCAAAATAATTTCTTTCAGTGAGAAAAAGCTTTTCCTATCATGCCTGCAATTGTCAGCATAATTAATTACGAATACACATACGTAAGGCTGAGTGTGTGTACGAAATACTAATAACTGACATGCATATTTACCAATAAAGCAGAGCCAAGTCCGTTTTAAAGAAAGGAATTTATCCCGTTATCGGCACAAATTTGAAACAGTTAAATCTGATCCGGAACAGTATTATTTGAGAAAGTACTGTTCCGTGGAACAGTGGCCAAAACTTTAAATTTCAATCCCTGTCCACAGAGGATATGAATTCTGGTTGTTTGATATATGTTCCCTACATTTTTAAAATTATGTGTAATTGTACACATAAGTTTTAAGAGTATTTGTGTGCATTTTCATTTTTGTAAATTCATTTATATGATTATCATGTAACTTTCCATGGGTTTCTTCACCCTTCACATCCCACCTCCTCCTCCGTAAACTCCTTTCGCCCATCCTTTGCAGAAAAAAGTATTCTTTTCTTCTGGATACCCATCCATGTTGGCATCTCTAGCAATGACAGGGCTGATGCAGCCGCTAAGCTTGCCCTCAACCTACCCCCTATGCCATCTCCCAAAATCCTTTCTGACATCAACCCGCTTCCCTTGTTCGTGATTGCTGGCAAACCTCATGGGACTCCCAAATTGATAACAAACTCCACGTCATCCAGCACACCATCAACAACCTCTCTCGTGTTGACAACATTCATGTTACCCGTCTTAAAATGCGTCACACCCACCTCACTCACTTCCACCTCCTTATTGGCTCCTCCCATTCCTCTAATTACCATTGCACCCTCACAGTCCATCACGTTTTCGGTAACACATAATAAGAATTTATCACTTTTCTTCAAATTTCTTGAAAACCGCATGGTGAATTTTAAAAGCGCACAGTGAAAAGGTAATTCATATGTCATTATTTCAAATCGTGAAGAAAAATGTGAACCCTTCGCAGTGGTTGAGTTCCCAGTGCTTGAAATGTGTCTGATTCTTATGTTATTCCTATACAAACTTTAAATTTGGATAGATGCAGTGTGGGATGCTTCTGTAAAGGATTCCTTGATCAGGAGAACAAAACTGTTTTTCCGATCGGGGGTACGAACCAGACTGTTTATAGCAATTTACTGCTTTACTAGGACTTTTCCACAAATAAAGACATTTGGAGACAAGTTAGGGTCAGGGGTATAAATACCGGGGAGGAGGGGTTGTTGTTGTTGTTGTTGTTACACCTCCACTTTTGTTAAAGCTGTGGGTAAAATTGAAGACCTGTCAGTAAATCAAGGTCCGCGTCGGTAAAACTTCTCATGAAAGACGATGAAATATTTACCAAACAGATTGCAAAAATAGATATTATGGCACTCGTTCTGCAATTTTGGACGATGACATTTTTTTTTTTTTGCTTTTCAAAATGTTCTATGTTATGGGGGCCCTGAATGTGGAATATATTTTTGTCGGCAGCGTCGAGCTCTTTCGTTTGTAAATTTGTAATTTCATACCCCCACCCCTCCCCCCTCCCAATCAAAAGGTTCTACTGACGCCACTGGTTAGAGTCACAATTTGATGTATTCCCTCAAAGAATTATACATACAATTAAAAAGACAAAGGATTTACACAAAACTATAACAAGGCCACCCAGTCACACATTGCAAATTTGCATACAAATTTGCATACAATTTTGCATTTTGGTACCTAAAAATTTATTAAGCTGTAAAATGATCCAAATTTTGCCAGTTTGGGTGAAATGTTTTGCTATTTGTTGCCTGTACATACATGCCCATATATCTTTACGGAGACATTTTAGGGAGATATGGAGATTACACATCCGTTAACTCATTTGTGTACTTTTGTACTTTAGTTTTGTATTGGATTATTAAAAACTTGATGGAAGGAAATATTTCGGGGATAATTGCCAATTGACACACAAACTTCTGCTGGTGATGTAGTTTGCCTTTGGAGGGGGAGTGTCTTATAAATAAAAAATAATCTATATGCCATGGGAAACCTGTCGAAGACAAAAGATAACAATTGAAAGCATTTAAAGTCCAGATTTTAGAAGTATTTTCTTTGTTCATTTTTTGAATTTGCTTATAACTGATTCAATTTCCTCTTTTTATCAATGTTTCTGCAGAAGCTCTAATATAATTAATTACTATAAATCAGCATTGACATATGAATTGTTTATTTTCATGTGAAGTATTTTCTCAAATCTTTATGCTCATATTATATGTACAAACAGTTTCTTTGGGAAGGTGAAGGGGGGGGGGGTTGTCTCCCTTTATAGCCTATGTGGCCTGAGTAGAAATTACTCCCTCACTATACCCTTGAAATCTGTCCTCTACCCTTCTGTAGCGTAACAAATTTCTTCCATTTTGTTATAAAAATGTATTTTCAATCCAAAATGAATTTCCTTACTGAAGTTTGAGCTTGCAGCATGCTTGCGTCAGGCTAACAATATTTAGCTTGTGCAAGCATGCTGCAAAATTGCACAAGCATGCTGCAATCGTGATGCAAGCTAGTATTTGGAATTGCTAGCTTGCGCAAGCTAAGATTAGCTTGCGCAAGTGAGCATATAATATTTGTTACCTTGCGCAAGCTTGCAAACTATTTTTGCTAGCTTGCGCAAGCCTGCAGATAGTTTTTGCTAGCTTGTGCAAGCTAATCTTTCATGCTTGCTGCAAGCTTGCAACACACTTGCATAAGCTAAAAATGTTAGCTTGTCGCAAGCGTGCTGCAAGCTTGCTGCAAGCTAATATTTCTGTAAGGATTGTCAATCAATTGATCAATAAATCATTGATCAATAAATCATTGATCAATAAATCATTGATCAATAAATCATTGATCAATTAATCATTGATCAATAAATCATTGATCAATAAATCATTGATAAATAAATCATTGATAAATAAATCATTGATCACTAAATCATTGATCACTAAATCATTGATCAGTAACTCATTGATCAATAAATCATTGATCAATAAATCATTGATCAATAAATCATTGATCAGTAACTCATTGATCAATAAATCATTGATCAATAAAATCATTGATCAATAAATCATTGATCAATAAATCATTGATCAATAAATCATTGATCAATAAATCATTGATCAATAAATCATTGATCACTAATAGTCTGGTAGTTAAAGGGGTTAACTGGACAAAATGATAGGGAAGATACTTTAATATTGGAAACATAAAGTACATTATTATATTTAGAGCCGTAGCTAGCACAACATTTGTAGGGGGGAAAAATATGAGAAACATGGGCATGTTGGATCTGGGGGAGGCAAAATGCCTTCTATTCTCATGTTATGCATATACCTTACATGTAGTAATTTACAATTGGCAAACAAATTGGGGGGGGTAATTGACCCCCCTGCCCCCCTCTCCTCCCGCTAGCTACGGCCCTAATCACATTGATCATCAATACACGTTGATAAGTGTGGTTGATAACTACATTAATGCAACCATATTTAGTCCTCCTCTCCCACCCCCCTCTCTCTAAAAATGCACATTAATGTGCCCATCAACAAATATAGTAGCCTCTTCTTTCTTATATAAACTAGGGTTCTGTATATCAAATCCACCATCCACAACCGCTCCCGTGTCGACAACGTTCACATTACCCGTCTTAGAATAGGTCTTACCCACCTCACTCACTCCCACCTCCTTATTGGCTCCCCCTTACCCCTCTGCAACAATTGCCATTGCACCCTCACATTCCATCACGTTCTCCTCGCTTGCCCCCTGTACAACCTTCCCAGCGCTTTCCTCGCTCCCCACAACTCAATAGCCGAGCTCTTCTAGAAAAACCCTCCGGATAAAATGATCTCCTTCCTTCATCATGCTTCCCTCTACAACCATATAGTAAATCCTCATTTCCCACCACCCCCTTCCCTCCCTTCCTCCCCTCTCTCTCTCTACTTTTTTCTTTTTCTTTCACTCATACACCTCCTCTTTCGATCCCAGCTTTCTGGCATTTATTTCTTGTATTTCTCTCAATCTCCCTGTTTTCTTCCTTCCTACCTGTGGAATGATCTAACCTACCCTCGCTGTTGTTGTGCCAGTTAAGCCCTCATCAAACAAACAAACAATACATAACTGCTTGTATTAACGTGTCGGATCTTACTGTAATAAAACACCGGCTTCAAATTACACACAAAAATTGTATTTTAATAGGGCAATAATCATTTATACTGGTGAATAGCATTTGTCATTAGCAAGTGCACAGTGGCTGCTATTTCCAACACTTTAATAGCAGAGAACAACAGACATAGGAAAATTATAAGCCATTTTTGACCCTTTGAAGTTGGGCATTTTGATTTGTACGGGTAAATTTGTTTGCGATGGGATATTATCTGGTTGTCCCTTACAGAAAATTTCCATTGTTCCATTCTTCCATACTTAAGTGGTAGGTATGTGACGCCCAGAATTTCAAAATTAGACTGCAGTATGAGAGATTGTTTTGGTAACTGCAGTGTGACAGTTTATGATTTTGATACCTGCGGTATGAAAATAAGTGATTTTTGATAGCTGTAGTACGAAGATAGGTGATTTTTGATACCTGCAGTATGAAAATAAGTGCAGTGTGAAAACAAGTGATTTTTGATACCTGCAGTACGAAAATATGCAATTTTTTTGAGACAAGCAGTATGAGAGTTTGGAGTTTTGATACCTGCACTACGAAATTTCTGAAAAAAGGCAACTGCTCGGGCGGCACATGTATATATACCTCACATATAGACAGATCTTCATGGTGTAGTGGTTAGTGCTTTGTCCTGTCACCCGTACATCCCGGGTTCATATCCTGGTGGGTCTGCAACCAGCGAGTTCACAACTGGTTATCAAAGGCCGTGGCTGCCTTGCCTTGATATAATGTCCAGCACTGGATGCTTTCGGGACGTTAAACCATGCTATGCTATGCTATATGGAAGTGTCCCCACCCCCACCCCAACTCCCACCCCACCCCACCCCCACTCCCACCCCCAGGAATTTATAATGACAGAATATAATCAATTAGAAAATATGCTAAATTGCTTTGTACGATGTGGAACTTAGTGAGATGACTTATATTCGCAACCATTTGGGCTATCTCGTGTGGTGACCTACTAGGCGTTTTAAATAACTCTATACCTTGCAATACGAGACAACGAATCGCGCAGAAAAATTTCAACCAATCAAAAATTTTGAAAGGATTTCTAAATATTGTGCACATATGACGATATTGCCTCTTTAACTGAATAAGAGTTTTGAATGCTTTCTTCACTATTTTGTTTCTTTTGAAGTTCTCTTTCATATAAGATAAACATGCTTGACCACTGAACTAATCCTTTAAAAACTAAATAAGCTTTATCAGAATCATTCAATTGTAAAGGTTGCAGTTGTCTGCATGTTATCATTATTAGTTGTGAATGTAAACTATGGGCTACCAGCATTATGAATAATATGAAAACTTTGAATCAGTACTACAGTACACACTCTCATCATTTTCTGTATATACACACAGTACAGTACATGTACTGTACCCTTGTAGACTTAGCGAGCTCTCGTTAAAGGTATATATGGTCAGGTAGCAACCACTTTCCATAAATTAATACAAATGCCCTTCACAAACACTCACCGCAAACAGTTTCTTACAAAATCAATCCTAAAATGTAAAAAAATCCTGCTTATTTTTAGGTCTCCAAACGTATGCTCATTATGTATTGGTTTTTTCGTGACGTTAAGGATAGGACAATACAACACTAACGTTTTGTGAAAGGTACAATGTACAATACAGTAATACTTACAGCCTAACGTAACAAGTGGAGTTCACCAATCATAAAGAAATAATGGAGCTGAACTTGAGTCAATATTTTCTATTTATCCACAAGAAAATGTCACAAAATAATTAGCAAATCTATGTTTAACTGTTCTTCTGATGCGTCTGATGAAATGAAACTGATATATTGACATAGCCTAGGTCAATGTGACACAGTGACACTGGAAGTTATGCATTGTAGGCCTTGCTGTGTCCTTATTCTTACGTCACATCCTTTTTTTTAATTGTGGAAGTCCAGACGTTTTTTGGGAAATTAATTTTTGACTTTTTCGCGAACATCTCAGAAAGGAGTGGAAAATTGTTGATAGATGTATGATAATGAAATGTTCAGAATATTAAATGGAATATATGACAAAATTGCAACCTGTCCTTATACCTTTAAAGGAGGAGTACTGTACACTAGTGAATTTTCATACTGTATACATTTCTGTCAATTGTCATTTATATTTTTGTAAATTGTCATTTATATTTCTGTACATTTTCATTTATATTTCTGTAAATTTTCATTGATATTTCTGTAAGTTTTCATTTGTATTTCTGTAAATTTTCATTTGTATTTCTGTAAATTTTCATTTATATTTCTGTACATTTTCATTTGTATTTCTGTAATTTTTCATTTGTATTTCTGTAAATTTTCATTTATATTTCTGTAAATTTTCATTTGTATTTCTGTAAATTTGTATTTAAATTTTTGTAAATTTTCATTTGTATTTCTGTAAATTTTCATTTATATTTCTGTAAATTTTCATTCATATGGTAAAAGGCTATCAAAGAAACAAACTGGTGTAAAACCCATGTTGATGTATTAATTAATCCGTTTTGGAGTTATTGCATTTCAAACATTCCACCAGTGTATATATTGAAAAGAGACTTTGCAGTGTATGTCACATCAACTACTACTGTGCAGCAGCGTCTGACCTCCATTTTTACCGCACCCATCCCCTTTTGCACAGTACACTTATCGCTCTTTGCTGTTGTGGTGCCGTTATATCCCATCAAACCATTGCAACCAACCAACTATATTTTCTATGCCAAAAAGAGAAAAAAGACAGTTGACCCAATTTCTGAGAAAATATATGAGGTACAGTATATATGCAAAAATAGATTTGAAGAAAAAAAATGGAGAGATTTTTTGTTAGAAAACAAAAAGTACGAATGGACCTTTGATCAATAAGAATGTCGTTATCATGAAATACCATCCACGCATAGATCGACAAACTCCCTTTTCTTCTTCATTGTAAGTTTGAGAGACGAGCAGCACTCTCGTGAGCCTATCGTAATTAAGATGCGCTTTAGCACACTTAACATGAATGGAAACCATTTTGGCAATATCTCCGGAGAATGCGAAGATGAACTTGTTTGACATTTTTCAACATGATTGCACTTTTTAACAACGTGTCATTCATGATTCGGTAGATTTGGAATGTACTAAGCGAATCCAATAATGGGAATATAAATCTGATGCTTGAGAGGAAAGCAGTTGTAAAGATTGTGGTCGTATTATATCGGTCGATTTTTAAAAAATAAATTTTAATTAAAGTACAGTTTGGTTAGTTCATGTATGTCAATATGATTAACTTGTAACATAAGTAACATGTTCTGTTTCAGAAGTGTGTTTTTATTTGAATTATTTCCCTTATATCTGAAGTTATTATAAGTTTAAAAGCGATATGGAAAATGTCAGCAAAGATAATCTTGTTAATCAAATAATTGATTTGCCACAAGGAGTATATGAAAACTGTTTATATCTGACAGGAGGCGTAATATCATGTATGGACATATATATTTTTTAGTAGGTAGGTTTACAAAATCAAAAGATGAGCCTAGGCTATTGCTTGTCATGTCTGTGTGATTATATATTTGTTTTGACGGTTAGTGACTTTTGGAGAGAATTGGCCTTTTTTCCCGATAATCATTTTCTATCATTTCTGCGGCAATGCCTTCTTTGTTTTTAATTTCAATAATTTTTAAAGAGAAAAACAGAGAGAGGTGTTTACAGCCCTTGACCTGTTAATTAAATTATTGGTTGAAACCAAATTACGTTCCAAATTTTCCCTGCTTGGCAGCAGCCTAACATAGTAAATTCAAATGCGAAACCTAATGTTAAAATTACCCATGGACTTGGTACATTGATTTCTTCCAAAATAAAAATTTTTAAGTCGCAAATTTTAACGAGCTATCAAAGTTTTGACTCAACTTTTAGTTATTGCAAACATTGACATCTATATTAAAAACATTTAGTTACATCAGAAACGGCCAGATATATAATTGTCTTCTGAAGAACAGGAATTGCAACGCAAAGGAGAAACTTTGCCTATGGAATTAGCACTGTATTTGTATGTATGTTCAGTAAGAGCTGTAAACTTGAATACCTCTTTAACAGAAAAATATTTTTGAACTCTTTCTTCACCATTTTATTCTGGGGGTCCAGGCATCAAAAGGTAAAGCAAATATCAAAGTATAATTTTCTTGAAAAAGTGTAACTGAATTGTGGAAAAGGGGCAGGGTGGAGGAAACTAGAGACAGGGTGGAGGAAAATAGGAGCAGGGCAGAGCACCCCTAAGCCTGCGTACTGTAAGGGGCTGAATATTGGAATAGATTTTTCTTGCACATGTTTGTGCCGATAAGCCGTTTGATATGAAAATCATGTACAATCAATGAATTCTTAATTCATTTTCTAATGACAAAAATAAAAACATGAAAGCTCTGTTCGAAAATTCGTGTGAATTAGCAAAAATGATGCCATATATTTTTTGATAGAGAGCTCTTCAAAATACCCTAAATATTCCATTTGGGGAATATTTCCATGGGTTTTAATCTTTTCATATGATAAAGAAAATTTGTAGAAAGAAAGTGGTGACAAAACTATGTTAATATCTTATTCAGTTTAGAAGTTACACAATTTTAAAGTATTTTTGAATTTGGACAAAGGTGACTGATTGGCAACATCTGTGATGTCATAGAGACAATTTCAACAAAACCTCTTTTGTATTTCTTTCAAAATGATTTACATTGTTTCTCTCATTGTAAGAAAAAAATTAAAATGTTTTCTTGTAAAATATTTATTCCACACTACTGTGTCTCTATAATGAACCAAAAATACTGTTCAATAATGTAAAAAAGTGTGATTAAATTCATAAGAAATACATGTACATAAGAACTGTGATGAAATTGCCTTGATGACATCACCAAGCTGAAGGACATAGGGTATACTGTACAAGGTGTTTTTAAGAATATCTTTCTACTTTTTACATTGTTAATAACTTCTAGACGGAATAAGATATTAACATAGTTTTTTCACCACTTTGTTTCTACCAATTTTCTCTACCATATACAACAAAATGAAAATCCATGGGAATATTCCTTCAAATTGTTATAACTTCTAAACAGATTAAGATATTAACATAGTTTTTTCACCACTTTGTTTTACAAATTTCTCTATCATATACGACAAAATGAAAACCCATGGGAATATTCCTTTAAATTGTTATAACTTCTAAACAGAATAAGATATTAACATAGTTTTTTCACTACTTTGTTTCTACAAATTTTCTCTATCATATACGACAACATGAAAATAAATGGAAATATTCCTTTAAGACTGATCATCTGTCATCGTTCTGCACCTAATCGGATTCCCAGCTCTAATTGTTAAAGATAATATGTAATTTCATGATGTCACAGGAGAAGTATCACTGTTGTACTTTAAACAATGCAACCCTTTAAAATATTTGTATGTTTTTAGATCTGCTTGAATCATTAATTGCTTGTTTGGGCACATGCTGATTGATGATCTGGATTGATATCACTTACCCAACGATATTTGATGATTGGCAGGAGAATTATTCGAGATAAGTTTTGTTGTTACATTGCCCTAAAGCCTTCATGCTTAGGTTCGTGTGATAAGAGCAAGGCTTAAATTTTTATAACATTATGAAAAGCCATTGACAGATAAGTTAGCACGGCCATAAGCCATGTGTTTCATGTGCATTGTAAACGGCTTAAAATTTATTGTGGTTGGTTGTTGGTAATTGACATATACCTGAGGGGATATCAAAATGAATTTGTCAAGGGGAGCTGGTATTGTTGTTTTGTAATGGGGAAATTATTTATCTGTTGTTTTATTCAACCTTTATATGATTAATTAATAAACAGAAAATGTGAGGACAAAAAACTAAACTACTTAGCAACTGTAAAAACTTAGGAGATATTGAATATGAACATTGTATAAATTTTTTCATGAAATCGAATGGTGGAGAAAGCCTAGGTTAAAAGTTGTGAAAATTGTATTTTGATTTTGTAGTTGTGGTGGATCATGAAGCTTTTGTACTTGTGGCGGATCATAAAGCTTTTGTAGTTGTGGTGGATTATGAAGCTTTTGTAGTTGTGGTGGCTCATGAAGCTTTTGTAGTTGTGGCGGATCATAAAGCTTTTGTAGTTATGGCGGATCATGAAGCTTTTGTACTTGTGGTGGCTCATGAAGCTTTTGTAGTTGTGGCGGATCATAAAGCTGTTGTAGTTGTGGCGGATCATGAAGCTTTTGTAGTTGTGGCTGATCATGAAGCTTTTGTAGTTGTGGTGGATTATGAAGCTTTTGTAGTTGTGGTGGCTCATGAAGCTTTTGTAGTTGTGGCGGATCATAAAGCTTTTGTAGTTATGGCGGATCATGAAGCTTTTGTACTTGTGGTGGATCATAAAGCTTTTGTAGTTGTGGCAGATCATAAAGCTTTTGTAGTTGTGGTGGATCATGAAGCTTTTGTAGTTGTGGTGGATCATGAAGCTTTTGTAGTTGTAGTGGATCATGAAGCTTTTGTGCAGATAGTTAAAATTTGTTTTTTGTTCTTAAAATTTCATCCCCAAACTTCCGCGAAGCAAAAAAATGAAGGAAAAAAACACCACTTGTTCTTCTGTGCGAGTTTCAATGTTGTCTCAAATACATCCTGACATCACCAGATTCGTGTTTTAGTTCTTTGCTCAAACATATCCAAAGGTTGTAAGTCGGAAAATCTTGAAAAAACATTTCCATTATAATAAACAAAGACTTCCTCAGGAATATAAAAGCTATGATGTTATTTCTTACAAAAGAAAAAATATTACCCCCCCCTTACATAATCATTACGTGATCCTTGCATAGCTTACATGTTCCTTGCAAAATCCTGACAGAGTCGTTATCTGTCAATTTGCTATGGGTAGCCCTGTAACACATCACACATTTGCATAAACATTTGCATATTGATGCTTCAGATTTCAAAACTGTAAAATGGTTTATTTTTAAAGGATAGGTATCATCCCATAAATAGATTCAGAAGTGAACGCCGCCGAGCTGGTAACGTCACTTCCAGTTTTCAATTTTCTTTATTGATTGCGAGAAATCTGCGATGTTATCGATCACTAATCTGCATGACCGAACATAGGGACCTACATGTAATATCAATAACATCGCAGATTGTTGGCAATCAATAAGAAAAATTGAAAACCGGAAGTGGCGTTACCAGCTCGGCGGCTTTCACTTCTGAATTTGTTTATGGGATAATACTTTTGCTTTAACAGATTTTGAAAGGAATTTTTGATTTATTCATCATTTTTTTACAGCTTTTTCAGGAATAGACCTGTAGCTAGCTGATGTTGTTAGGTCTGTATACTGTGCCTTCAAAGGGTATAATACTCCTGTCACCATAGGTAGACTTTAATTTTACAGATACAAAGTACACAAAAGTATTGCTCATATCCATGATATATTTCAATACTCAAAACATCCTAAGGATTACAAATTCACGAATAAGTTCACAAAATATATATCAACGTATCATGATTGTCAGAGGTATCAGCGAAAAGCCCACCCATGCTCTCCCAGAAATATTCCCACCAACTGTTTTTGTTGGATGGACCAAACGTTTTGCTAGGACCATGCCTGATAATCAACCAATCACAGTCTTAGTTACATGATCCTATTTCATATTAATTTATGCAAGAAGAGTTAAAAGTCTACTCATTGGTCAAAAGTCAGAAACTGCCAAATCAACAAGATCGGTGGAGGGCAGAAATCTGCAGATAAGCACAATTTCGATTGATGGATGCTGATTACAAAAGTGTTAGTTATTCTAACAAAGCAAAACATATGAAATAATGATGTCATTATGACAGTGAAAATAGTTTATAAAGCCATTAGCCCTGGTCCATCAGCCCTTAACCCAGATTAAATTGCACATCAGTTGTGGAAGGTTTCCCAGGTGATCATAAAATGATGATAAGTAGGACACAAGAACACATCATGCCCCTAGTCCCTTCATAATGATCTTAAAGAAATATTTGGTTTGTTTGTTGTAATTTACTTCCATCATGCATCTCAGTACATCAAAACCTTAAATAATATACGATATACAAATAGTAAACTAAATGAATAGAAGTGTTATGGACTTTTGCAATTAAGAATAAAATGAATGGAAAAGGAGAGAGAAGAAGTTTAGAATTGAACTTATGTGATTCTCCCCCCTCTTAAAATAATACATTCAAATACTTAACAGAGCAATAAATGTGTTGTACACATAAACCTATCCAATAATGATACATGTATGAAATTCAGTAAAATTACAGCAATTTGTACTTTTCAAATAATTTGAAATTTAAATCTTCTCTTAAATAGTATACACTTTTACACTGTTTAAGTTCCAAATTGAGCAGATTCCATATTTTAAGCCCATGAACTGAAACACACGTAATGTAGTTTGCACATAAACTTGTTGGAAATTGTCCCTATGACATGTCTCTAGATACATGTATCCCCATTTTTCAGTAATTAATTTTTGCAAATTTGAAGGTAAGATATTGTTTTTGGCTTTAAACATAATCAAGGCAGTCTTATAATTGACGAGATCTTCTAATTTCAGAGCTTTCATATCAATGAAAAATGCATTAGTATGAGTGTTGAACTTTGGTTTGTAAATCATTTGTATTGCTTTCTTTTGAATGACACAAATTGGATGAATATTGCTTTGATAGGTGTTACCCCAAACCTCCAGACAATAATCAATGTAAGGAAAAACTAAAGAATTGTAAAGTTTCATAGACTTCACTGCTAATACCTCTTTTAAATTATACATTATTGTAATACTTTACCTACTTTAGATTTGACCTTTTTGATATGTTCCTTCCAATCTAATTCCCTGTCTATTACAACCCCTAGAAATGTTGTGCTTAATACTCTTTAGAAAGATACTTCATGACAACTCCATATTAATAAGACTTAAATTTAAAGACGTTCATGGAAGATTTTGTGCAGTCTTCATATATATATATATATATATATATCACAACTGTTGCATTATTACATCAGAAATTCTTTAACCTTTGACATTCTGGGATAAGGAAGCAAAAGGTTCCTTAAATTCGGAACTATTCGGAAATGGACATCGCCAGTTTGTGATATTTCCCATGATGCTTTGCTATACTAACGTTAAAGCCTTCTGTAGTGCTATAATTTTCAAATTTGAAATACCTCTGCGAAAAATGTCTTTGCGCGGCGAAAGTTAGAACTTTGTGACAAACCATGCATTGCTTTCACGGCTAAATATTATCCACTCCCTTTTAAATGTTTATCATGCTGGTTTTGAAATATGAGGAAAATTAAGAAAAAAGCAAGGCTTTTAAGGCACGAAACAGTCATTTTAAACATCTAAATATTTGTAACAGTGTAATTTTGTAGTTAATGATTTTAGATTCTAAGGAATGAAATTATACATCGCAAAATCTTACAATGTATATGATAAAATGGTCTCTTAGTTAATCTTTCTGTAAATGTTTATCCCAAAATAGGAACAAAACAGCTGCTGGACGTCTATTAGCCTCAAGTATTTACAGGTTCCTTAAAATAGAACCTCTCCTGGACTGTTTGATAATTAGCCGTAACTCGGAAACTGCATGTAATTTTGTTATAATTTAAAGACTATTCTATCTAGAATTGAATCTTTCTGGTAGGTGAATATAAAATCTCTGCTTTTCTATATCTTTAACTAAGAACATGTCCACAAGCACTGAATGAACCAAAAAAGGTCAAATCTGTGTTTAATGCGGTGGACTGGGAGTAGAAGTAAATAAAGATTGCACAGTTCAAATATGTCTAGACCATCCCTATGTGCACACTTCCATAGGTATATTTATTTATGCAAACTTTATTTTATGATGGCTATATTTATATAGTGGAATATCATAAAGGTCATAGGTCATGTACGTCTAAGCGTCTTCATAGCCTATCAGTTTTATAACTTAAGTAAACAGATTAGGCTTGTTGTGTAGGGTTTATATACACTACAAATATTGATATTGAATTACCCAAACGAATGGCTCTTTCACCAGCTTTTGTCAAAAGGAGCGATTTTAAAGTGTGGATGGACTTACGGTGAGCAATTTTGTTTTGTAAATTTAAAAGATGAATTGCAATCCCCTTTTGTTTGAAAGGTATATGGGTGTGTAAGTGCACTATTTATAGCTAAAGGTAGCACAGAACTAATTCCTTGCACTATAAAAACCTATGAAAGAGTCAAGTTTAGGGTCTTTTTGTACCAGAAAGGGGAAGTTTCCCAAACTTTTGCGATGTTTTCTGAAAAATACCATCTTATATCTTAGGATGATGGTATGTTTAATAGGGGTTGACCTGAGGTTTTTGCCCTTTTGCTTAGGCTGAAGTGTAGAGGTGTTTACACCCACACCAAATCACTTACATTTTGGTATGGATCCATAATCAAATATTTCCGCATGAAACTTTTTCCGACACAGATCTTGTCAAGTTTGGATATGCATCAAATACCATTCCTGAAATTTGCAATTTCTCAGCTTCCTTTCCCATGAAATGGTAACTCTCAAAAATATTTGTATTAGCCTTTTCTCTAGAAGTTCTCATTTTGGGCTGGCGGAGTAATACCTTATTAGTTCTGTGCTACCTATATTTTTTTTAAATCTACTTCAAAACTGTAATGAAATTAGCAAAAAAATTCATCAAAATCGGAAAAGGAAAGGAAGGCTAGTTGTGTGGTCCACCCGAAGATGCTTCACGTTGGGCGCAACTGACTAATGTTGGTGCGACCGATTTTAAGCATGCCAATGCCAATTAAGCCAGAGTTCCCGGAGAAAAACATGTGACAACTGGTATCGAAAATTGGTTGAACATTTACCATTTTATGGCCTCTTTAAAATCTCAGCCATCAATTTGCATATTTTATGCAAATGTTGTGATATTACAGGGCTGTATATTGGTATAATGGAATGTAGTATAGCGCATAGGTCACTGTGCATAAGTCATGTCTGTGTGTCTGATCAGTTTTATAACTTAAACAGATCTGTTGTTGAGGGTATACACTGCAAATATTGGCACATTTGGCACATTTTGCTCTGACTGTTGCAGTGCTCTAACAGCAAACAACAACTGCAAATATTGATTTTGACTTACCCAAATGGGTGTTTCTATTAGCAACTTTCTGAAAGAGTGATTTTCAAGAATGGATGGCAATTTTGTTTGTTAATTCTGTAGATGTTTCTAAGGGTCATTGGACAATTTCTATATTGGTTGAAATAGTGTTAAAATCATAGCAAATCAGTTCTTGAATTTAAAAAAAAAACACTTTTAGTTAGATCAGTTTCTAATTTATGCAAAATTTGTGATGTGCAGACAGCTCAAAATCTTCCATCAGCCATAATTACCCCCTCGCCAACGAAGTTTGTAAAGAGGGGATATAGCATCTTTACCGTTCATCCGTACGTTTGTCCATTCGTCCGTCCGTCCACATCTATCGTCCGTCCGACCTCATGCATTGTTCAGCTATACGGGTACAAAAGATTGCTGCCCTAGGAGAGGAATTCCAGCTATTTTTTTGAAAAGAAAGTAATATAAAGGAGAACAAATGTATTCCAGACTTGAATAGCAGCAATTAAAGGATTTGTTATGGGATGAAAAAGTGTAATAATAGATCTCGACTGAATTTAATGAATAGCAAAACAAACAATATCTTCGTTTGGATAGAGTGGACACATATTAGACATAAATTTAAAGTTAATCTGCACTGAATTTTCATTCTGATTTGGTAGAAAGATTAGCTTTATCTGGTTTATAAAGGGAAACAAGTTGAGCATATTCATATTGGAAGTGTCAGATTTAAGTTAAGACTGGGGGCGGGGTGGGGGGGGGGGGCTGTAGTGCAATGGAGAGAGTGGAGGTTATAGTAGTGAAGGTTAGAATGATGAGTTGGTTAAGAGTATACTTGGTAGATGAGTGGAGGGCAAAAGGTGGGTTGGGGTAGTAAATGAATGGATGATGGTAGGTGAATGGGGGATGGTAGGTGAATGGGGGATGGTAGGTAAATGGGAATGGTACGGTGAATGGGGCATGTTGGGGAATAGAGGATGGCAGGTGAATGGAGGATTGTAGATGAACAGGGAATGGCAGGTGAAGGGGGGTGGTAGGTGAATGGGGCATGTTGAGTTAATAGAAGTGAGGGGATGGGAGTTAGAGAAAAAAATGTTGGGTGGAAGATAGTAGAATGATTGGTAGATGTAGGAATTAAGGTAAAGGTGGGAATTAGGGTGAAGGTGGGATGGCATGAGAATAGGATGGGAGGAAATGTGGGACAGGGTGGGATGGCATGTGGGACAAGGTGGCTGTGGGACAGGGTACCATAGAATTTGGGACAGGATGTCACGGCATGTAGGACATGGTGGGATAGCATGTGGGACATGGTGGGATAGCATGTGGGGCAGGGTGGGATAGCATGTGAGACAGGGTGGCATGACATGTGAGACAGGATGGCATATTGTCTGGATTTCAGGTGGGATGGCACATGGGACAGGGTGGGATAGCATGTTGGATTGGATGGAATGGCCTGTAGGACAGGGTGGGATGGTACAGGGTGGGATGGTACAGGGTGGGTGGTACAGGGTGGGATGGTACAGGGAGGGATGGGATATGGGACAAGATGGCGTAATATATGGGACAAGGAGTGATGGCATGTGGGACAGGGTGGCATGGTATATTGGACAGAGTGGCAATTAAAGCATATGGTGGGGTGTCATCTTGATTGCAGGTGATGGCATACATGTCATGTTGTGGAATGGTATCTGGATTTCATGTATGATTTCCTGTAGGGAGGGAAGTAGCATGGTTTGATATGTGGAGCAGAGGGTGGGATGACAGGTGTGACAGAGGCTGGAAAGCATGTTATTAGCGGTGACGGGATGTGTATCGTTTGCGATGTCTGGTTCAAAAGTGCTTTTTTTTAAATTTCAAAAACTGAGCTGCTCAGATTTTAATACTCTTTCAACCAATCAGATGAGACCATCTTTCAAAAATTGTTTGTTTGGAGTTACCCTACCTACCCATCAAAATTACTACCTACTCCAAAATTTTAAAGAAAAGGTATTGTTCCATAAATAAATTCAGAAGTGACCGCCGCTATGCTGGTAACATCACTTCCGGTTTTCAATTTTCCTGAATCATTCATGTTATCGGCAACACATGTAGGCCTCAATGTTATGATAATAACATCGCAGATTTCTTGCAATCAATAGGGAAAATACCGGAAGTGACGTACCAGCAGGGCGGCGTTCGCTTCTGAACGTATTTATGGGACAATACCTTTCCTTTAATTTAATTTATCTGAAATGATAGTGCTTTAAAAAGTATGAAAAAACTTGAATTTGTCCAAAACAATCCTTACTTACCTACTCAATTTTTGCAATGAAATGTGTTACACTATCAACATTTTTTTTTTAAGGATGTTGCCTGAATAACATTGATGTATGACTGTGACATTGATATACCCTCACAGAAATTTGAGCTTGCAGCACGCTTGCAACAATTAAGCTAACAATTTTTAGCTTGCAGCACGCTTGCAACAATTAAGCTAACAATTTTTAGCTTGCACAAACGTGTTGCAAGCTTGTGCAAGCACACTGCAAGCTTGCAGTAAGCATGCTGCAAGCTAGTATTTGCAACAAATACTAGCTTGCTAGCGTGTGCAAGCAAACATTAGCTTGTGCAAGCTAGCATAAGATATTTGTTAGCTTGCTTGCAGAAAGTTTTGCTAGCTTGCGCAAGCTTGCAGATAGTTTTTGGTAGGTTGCGCAAGCTAATTTGTTTCAAATACCAGCTTGCAGCGAGCTTGCTGCAAGCTTGCAGTGAGCTTGCTGCAAGCTTGCAGCGAGCTTGTTGCAAGCTTGCAGCATGCTTGCACAAGCTACAAATGTTATTTTGTCGCAAGCGTGCTGCAAGCTAATATTTCTGTAAGGATATGTTGCATGTATTTTCTAGCTTTCATTTGACTGGAGTGTGTGAAAACTACTGCATATCCTTATCAGAACCAATTTCCCCAGAAATACAATGACAATTTGTTGTTTACTTATTTAGACTTTGTGTGTTTGCTTTTAAACTCAAGTTGTTTGTTTACCTTGTTTGATACCAAAAGTAAACAAACATTGTTTTAGGCATTTGAAGAAGAAAAAAAAAGGAAAAAATTGCCAGGTAGAATTTGCTTCTTGATGTACTTATTAATTACACCAGTAAGGAAGCAAAAAAAAAAAAAAAGACATACGTAGCTGAATGCAGATATGTAATTATCCTCCATTGTTTGTGGCGAGTGGGGAAGAAGGTTGGAGGGGCCTGGGGGTGAAACCTCGAAGCTCAATGTTTTACAAACTGCATCCTAGAATTCAAGCTTTTTAATGTATAAAATAGGTAAGATGCACAATTTTGTATTCTTCAAAAAAACTGTTTTGTTTATTTTTAAGTTCGCCCTACTCCCTCCCCCAGGGAACATTCTCAAGGTCGGCCATTTGGGAATGTTGTGGCGATGACGACACAATGCGTTTTTGACAATCTCAAACTTCAGTCAAAAGAGGAAAACAAACAGTCAGTTATCATTGCAGTCAATAGGAGAAAATTAATGTTTTTCTTTTCATCTTTCAACAAATACTAGACCTAATTGATTTTTCTTTAAATATGTTGTGTATTAGATGATAGATTCCAACGTATATGAGTACCATTAATTTTCGCTGACTGGCTGAGGCGACACAAGTATTCATAAAAAATATCCCATTGACTGTAGTGATTAAGTTTCCCCTCCAACTTGGCAAAACTTTACTGAGCTCGTACACGGTTACGTCGACTCTGACCGCGGGAATGGCTCAGCCTGAAGGGGGAAAGATTCTATTAATTGAGTTTATTATCCCTAAATAGCACCAGAGTGGCTGGTGGTTAAGGATGGATTACAGTACTTCAGTTTAAGGGGATAATTCATTTGTGGATGGTGTCGGCATAACTATTTCTATTTTGATCTGGTTATAGTCTGCTCTTTGGAATCTCGTAGGGGGGAGGGGGAAATTTCCATGTACCTCCTAGCGTCACCACTGCCTTTGGGAATTGTATCATGAATGAAAAGGAGAGTGTGGTGCCATTTTCCCTTAATAATTTTCATATCCTTTCATAAATTTTTGCCTTTCTTTACCATTTTATTTATACTTAAGAGCGGTATGTATACTGGTTATAAAAGCAACCCATTGACTTAGGTCAGTCAGGTTTTGGACAGGAAACAATTGTTTTGCATTTAGCCTTATTTTAAAATTATTTTCCCAAAAATTAAATTCATGCGTCTTAAGAAGTGCAGTTATGATTAAAGAAGGTTTTGCTTAGTAAGACACGAGATTGAACACCTTTGATGCTACTTATGTGCATAAATGTATATCGATTAATTAGAGCTGGTGAGGGCGTGTTTTTCTCGGGTCTCAAGAATATTTCAACACACTTTTTGTGTTTGTGACGTGATGGTACTGAAAACCTTTATAATGTTCAAAATTAATCTGAATATTTTCTTATAAATACAAGTATCAAAAATTAGACCCGTTTTATTTCAAAATTCAGTTGACTTCGCAAAAAAAAAGCCCTCACCTTTCGACCGAGAACTTCTATAAAGATAAAGATCACCTGTGTAAACAATGGAATAAAATTAAGCGCTGAATTATTTTGTTGGTTTATCACCTCTTTTGTTTGAAATCTATGTCTTGAAAATTGTCACACAAATCACTGTCCGTTTGCCAACAAAACAAATCAAGGATTTTCATTTCCTTGACATATGAACCAGATTGGAAATCCTCCCTTGCAGTAATTTAATCTTGCAACAAGCAAGCTAACAATTTTTAGCCTGCGCAAGCATGCTGTAAGCTTGTGCAAGCATGCTGTAAGCTTGCACAAGCATGCTGCAAGCGTGATGCAAGCTAGTATTTAGAACAAATACTAGCTTATTAGCATTTGCACAAGCGAGCAAGAAATATTTGTTAGCTTGTGCAAGTTTACAAACAGTTTTGCTAGCTTGCGGAAATTGATAGTTTTTTTCTCGCTTACGCAGCTAATTTTGTTCCAAATACTAGCTTGCAGTGAGCTTGATGCAAGCTTGCAGTACGCTTGATGCAAGCTTGCAGCACGCTTGTGCAAACTAAAAAAGTTAGCTTGTGGCAAGCGTGCTGCAAGTTGCTGCAAGCTAATATTTCTGTAAGGGCTGTTGTCAGATTTTCATTGGCGTGGTGTCTTTTGTATCCGGATCATGATCCCGCAATGATAAACTGACTAGATGATTGTAGAAAAACAATGTCATGTATTCTCATTTGAGTGCAAGCTCACAAACAGAACACTGCAGGTGATCTGGGTGTGGGGTGTAAATGAGTGAACGGAAAGTAGAAAGGTGAATCATTTAAAAATTTGTGAAGTGTAACAGAGCAGGTTAACACTTCGCCTGATATAAACAAGTTGTAAATGGAAGGTGCGTAAGTAACATTATTGCAGGCACAATGATCTGGGGTCACAACCATTATTTTATTAAGAACCTCATTGGTGGATCTGATCGCGTGTGCTATGGATCATGATCATACTCTCCAGTAGGTCAAGATTAAGTGACAGCGATCCGATCTGGTAAGCATTCTCACAGTAACAAATCATTAGATTAGATCGTCCACATTGGGTCTGATCACGATCTCTTACTCAAGTAAGAACGCACTTAAGATTGGAAATGCCATCATCAGTATACCTCTTTGTTAAAACAAAATTAAGCTAAGTTTTATTATTACATTACGTTGACCATTCAACTATTCATTACGATGTTTTCTTTCTGTATTTTCAGAACTGTTGATAGTTGCCTCGGGCGGTCTCCAACGCTGCGTCTGTGGCCAGTCAGATTTCTTGATTGGATCTTTGTGCAAGTTCTTATTTAATAAAAGCCATAAGTCCTCTCCAGTTTCTTTTCGTTTGATTTCCGTTCACACAAAAGATCAGGACACCCATCCACGTTGTCAAAATTAGACATCCACATTTCTGTCAAATTTTGTCAGCATTTTACGCGAATTTGTTTTTAATTGTAGACAATTTTGCATGTAATGTGTGAGGCTTTTGTTGTGATGGAATAATGGTTGAAATTTTTACGGACTTGTTTATTTATAGGCAAAATTTTATAATCAGAATGGGTTAAAGAATTCATTAAGAAAAAATGACAATTTTTAATCAAACTTTTTGTTGCTCATATTTATAAAGACTACAAAGAACAGTAGATCAGTGTTGAAATTCCACATTTTTCTTTAATAATCACTTAAAAATTTAAAATAAATCTAAAGCAATTAATAAGTTAATTTCTCTTGTGTGTGACAACTGCAACAGATATTTTAAAATGGAGATGATACAACAAAGTGAATCAAAATCTTCTTTTCGTTTGGAACCGGAAAGCCTTAAAATGGAGCCCCTAAATGGATTGGATAAAACAGTTGTACGGACAGGGGACATCAAAATCAAGACAGATGCGCCGACAGCTGACAGCCCCATCGTAAAACCCCCTACGCCTCACAGAAAACAAAATCGGATCGGTGAGTTTTTTTTTCTTTACAATTTTTACTAACAAGTGTCTCTTTAAATAGAAATATTTCCCATTTTTAACTGTGTATCACATAAACAGGTGGATTTTGAAAACTGTACCCCCAAAGGATCAGTTTTTTCAATATTCTTTATAGGTTAGGCAGTTTTTTGAGAAATTTAACAGGTTAAAAAAAAAAACCCAAAGGTTTTGTGGTTCCCCGATGCTTTTTTTCATATGCTGATTGATTGATAGGTTTTGTATCAGCTGTCATGTCGTTGCATATCATGACATCTTTATCATTTGTTCCATGATATTCATTCATAAGCCACACCCACCATACAGATCAATAAAAAGGTTGACAACATTAGCATTTGCACTAACTAACAACATTATCATAGCAAGGATGATGCACAAACTGTTGTTCATTTAATCATCCTATTTCAAGAATTTTTCAGTAAGCTCCGCCCACTCATTAATATTCATGACATTACTACCACACATTATAACATATGTACAGACCATCTGTGTACCACATATGGCATAAATCCAATATACCATTCATGAGATATGGTGTTTATATTATTCAGCACTTTCACATATGATTAAACCATGCCACACCATGCATATTAATGACATCTGTTCATAACATAAGCATGTACACAATAACCAACACTATTTTTCTGCAAAAACCCTCAAAATTATTCTCCCCTTCATGGTTACTCAAGCTGGATACCTTTCCTCCTTACATAAGCCCTTATAACATCAGGTAACTGTTCTGATTAAGGTCACTGACCTCTGCTTCTAATGCTTATGTTCCACATAAACCTAAGCTTAAGAAAATTGTTCAAATCAGTATGGTCTCTTTTTGGTGTAGACTTATTAACAGTAAAGATCACAAACTGTCATATATGTTATATGGATAATTGAGGACTCAACAAGGGTTCCTACAAATCACCTTGGATTTCAGAAGTTAGAGTATTTTTAATAATTCAGGCCTGACCCTTACAGAAATTTTAGCTTGCAGAACGCTTGCAATAAGCTAACAATTTTTAGCTTGTGCAAGCATGCTGCAAGCATGCTGCAAGCTTGCGCAAGCATGCTGCAAGTTTGCGCAAGCGTGCTGCAATCTTGTGCAAGCGTGCTGCAATCTTGCAGCAAGCATGCTACTAGCTTGCGCAAGCTTACATTAGCTTGCTCAAGCTAGCATCAGATAATTGTTAGCTTCCAAAAGCTTGCAGAAAGTTTTGCTAGCTTGCACAAGCTTGCAGATAGTTTTTGTTAATATTTTAGTAAGGGGTCATACATTTGGAATAATTCAAACTTAACAAGTAATTGGTTATCTCAACCTAAACAAAATAACAATTTTTCTTGGCTTAAAAATACTCTCAGCCAAAGGTTTGATGATGTTAATATGCAGAACTGGCTTTCAGAAATAAGTACTTACTCTAGCTGTCAAACTTATGGAGGATTTACAATTAAGACTGGATAAGAGGATTATCTGATTATCCTTCCCCAGACTTTTAGCAGATCTCTGTGTGAATTTCGCTGTGCTAATACTAGGATACCAGTTGTTACTGGACGCTATTGACTTGGCTAACAGAACCTGTAAATTTTGTGCAAATGATCAACTCTGGGATGATTTTAATCTTTTGCTGATCAAGTGTCCTTCATTTTCTGGTAGTAGGAGAAAGTTAATTAACCAATATTATTGGAACAAACACAGTGTTGCCAAAGTGATTCACCTTTCGCAGTCACAGAGCAACGATATTCTTATCAACCTTGCAAAATTCTGCAAAATTATTTTGTATAAGCATTAATTTTACTTGGTCAATATTTTTCCTCACTTCTTTACATATGTTGCTTATTCTCTTTGTTTCTTATTTACCAAGTATTTTTGTATTATACATGTATGTACATTAGATAGATCTGTCCAATTTATCTTTTATAATAACCTTTGGTGGCTGGCGCCATCACTTACACTTGTTAAATTGATACTTGCTATCTTTTATCTATTTGTTCATGTTTAACATGAATATGTATGCTTTGTTATAGACTCTGTATACCTCTAATGAGGTGATAAAGATCGAATCAGTATACCTCAAAATGAGGTGGTAAAGATAGACTCTGTATACCTCAAATGAGGTGGTAAAGATAGACTCTGTATACCTCAAATGAGGTTGTAAAGAGTGACTCAGTATAACTCAAATGAGGTGGTAAAGAGTAACCATGTATACCTCAAATGAGGTGGTAAAGAGTGACTCTGTATACCTCAAATGAGGTGGTAAAGATAGTGACTCAAATGAGGTGGTGATATACCTCAAATGAGGTGGTAAAGAGTGACTCTGTATACCTCAAATGAGGTGGTAAAGATTGACTCTGTATACCTCAAATGAGGTGGTAAAGAGTGACTCTGTATACCTCAAATGAGGTGGTAAAGAGTAAGAAAATAAACTATCAACTGTAACATTTAAGCGTTGCTTTACATGTTAAATCTCCCCCTAGCTTGTTCTTTGGGCTTTATTTTATTATTATTATTATTATTATTTCAAAATTCATGTAGCACCCTATCCATTCAGAAGTTGCTCTATGGCGCTTTACAAGAAAAGACATACACATTTAAAAAAGATATATAGCTATATAAATTGTAAATGTGAATATAAAAATGGTAAAAAGGGTAAAAGAAACTAAACCATTAAATACATTCAACAACAATTTTAAATGGCTAAACCATTTAGCGACTTGTATGTTAATAGAAGCATTTTATAACTGGACCCGCAATGAATGGGTAACCAATGTTAAGTCATGTAAGACAAGGTGTAATATGTATAATAAATGGCTTCTTTCCGTATGTAGTAGTTTTAAAGACAGGTTTTGAAGTAATGACTTGGATTCTGTCTGATCGAAGAGATTGAGTTGGCTGGTATTTATGTATTAAATCAGTGAGGTAAACAGGGGCTAAACCATTTGGTGACTTATATGTTAATAGAAGGATTTTATAACTGGATCTGCAATGAATGCGCAACCAATGTTAAGTCACGTAAGACAAGGCGTGATATGTATAATAAATCGCTTGTTTCTGTATGTAGTAGTTTTAAAGACAGGTTTTGAAGTAATGACTTGGATTCTGTCTGATCGAAGAGATTGAGTTGGCTGGTATTTATGTATTAAATCAGTGAGGTAAACAGGGGCTAAACCAATTGGTGACTTATATGTTAATAGAAGGATTTTATAACTGGATCTGCAATGAATGCGCAACCAATGTTAAGTCACGTAAGACAAGGCGTGATATGTATAATAAATCGCTTGTTTCTGTATGTAGCAGTTTTTAAGACAGGTTTTGTAAGTAATGACTTGGATTCTGTCTGATCGAAGAGATTGAGTTGGCTGGTATTTAATATTAAATCAGTGAGGTAAACAGGGGCTAAACCATTTGGTGACTTATATGTTAATAGAAGGATTTTATAACTGGATCTGCAATAAATGGGCAACCAATGTTAAGTCACCTAAACAGGTGTAATGTGTTCATGTCTACGAGTATGACTTACAGGCCGTAAACTGTAAAACTATTTTCACCCTAAACTTTAGTGGATTTTTGGTTCGATGCTAATAGTATAATGAACCTATGCAGTTATGTTATGTGTATGTATGTGTGTGAGGGTGTGTGTGTGTTTGTATGTATGTGTGTGTCTGTAACAGCAAACTTGTTAACTCGATATCTTCAAGAACGATACACTGGATTTATGTCATATGTGGTACACTGATAGATCATGATCTGTGGATGTGCCCTATTGTTTTGATGGTGATATCATGCATATTAATGAGTACTGTAGGTGGGATGTAACAATCTTGAAATGCTCATATTTTAACAATCACATGTCTGTTTTGTTTCATATTTGATATAATTATGCTATGTAGTGCGTAGGTAGGTGTTCATGGTATACAAATGTTGAAAGTCATAAATATGCGTAGTTGGCGAAGCTTTTAATATGATTTTGCTGAATTGATCTTGTAAACACGGTATCTCAAGAATGATAACCTTCATTCTCGTCTTATGTAGTAAATAGATAGCCCATGGTCTGTAGATGCACCCTATTGTTTTTGGTGGTGATGTTTGCATATTAACGGGTACTGTAGGTGGGCCTTAATGATAAAATCTTGAACTGCTTATGTTTTAACAACCACATGTCTGTTTTATTTCATATTTAGTTGATTTATGATGTTAGCTGGTGTGTACATGCTCATGGTATAAAATTTTGAATTTCATTAACATGCATAGTAGGCGGAGCTTAATATGATTTTGCTGAAAAGATGATATCTAAAGAACGATAAACTGGATTCATGTCATATGTGGTACACAGATAGCTATATTGTCCATGTAGTGCCTTATTGCTTTTGGTGCTGATGTCATGCATATTATTGAGTAGGTAGGGCTTTGTGTAAAAATCTTCAGATGCTCATAATTTAGCTACATGTCTGTTATGATTCATACTTGGTATATCTATGTTGTTAGCTAGTGTATACATATTCATGGTATAAAATTGTTATTAATTGTCATTAATATACATTGTGGGGTGGGGCTAAATGTGATTTTGCTGAAAAGAGATCGTACAGTAAACACAGAAACTCAAGGACAATACATTGGATACAGGTCACATGTGGTACTACTACACAGATAGCCCAATCTCACAAAATATTAGCTTGCAGCATGGTCGTTACCCTCACATAGTCTGTGGGCTATGGAGGCATTAGGTTTATCGACCTATTGTGGATAATATATCTGCACAAAAAAGCACCCACACTTTTGATCTAGTGGTCCTCTAAAGCAATTCAGCAAGCGTTGTTTGTACACGTCCATATACTATACCTTATCATAGTGTTGTTCTTACATATGTACATACCTATATGATCATTCATGACAAAGACAAAATAAATTATAAGACAAATGCATCTTGAGAGAGTCACACTAAAATTACAGATTGATTGATGTTTTAAGCAGGCCCTATGTGCACGATAAATTAAGGTTATGTGACATCCTAGGGATAATATATTGGGTAAATCCTGGGGTACTGTAGAGGATTCAATGGATGTGCATGTACAATTTGAATATGATCATCTTTGCCCTGACAGAAATTTCAGCTTGCAGCACGCTTGCGACAAGCTAACAATTTTTAGCTTGTGCAAACGTGCTGCAAGCTTGCACAAGCATGCTGCAAGTGTGCTGCAAGGTAGTATTTGGAACTAGCTTGCTAGCTTGTACAAGCTAACATTAGCTTCCGTAAGCTAGCATGCAATATTTGTTACCTTGCACTAGCTTGCAAACCGCTTTTGCTAGCCTATGCAAGCTTGCAGATAGTCATTGCTTGCTTGCGCAAGCTAATTTGTTCCAAATACTAGCTTGCAGCACGCTTGCTGCAAGCGTGCAGCATGCTTGCGCAAGCTGAAAATTGTTAGCTTGTCGCAAGCGTGCTGCAAGCTTGCTGCAAGCTAATATTTCTATAAGGGTGTGGTTAGCCTGCCTGGGAGTTACTGTACTACCAAGTAGATTCCTGTATTATATAAAATTTAAAGTGCACACATACAGTACAGTATGTGAACAAGTTTTTTACACAACTTTTAAAATGATTTAGTAATTTGAAATCGATAACAACATTTCTTTTTGATGGTACAGTACATGATGGAAAAAAAAAACTGAATGGAATTTGTATTAGAAAAGCAAATTTCTAAAATGTAGATATTGACACATTCAGATGTCTGTTCTGTACATATTGTTTTGTGGTGGGAGAAGGGGCTAGGAGAGGTGAGGGTGGATTGCTATACAAAGAAATTATTTAAGATATGTTTTACAGTTATCTTAATATTTTGATTTCATATCTTTCCTTGCTTTAAGTTACAACATACCCATCATCTTCATCATTTAACTTAAACCTATGAATCGTCATCTTTCTATAAGTGCAAACCAGAATTGAATTGTTCACCTCAATTTTTAATATGTTTGAGGGGCCCACAAAAACCTGGAATTGGTACTGTATCTCAGACATCAATTTAAAAAATCAATTTAAAATGTAGATTTTGTCAAGTTGGAGGGGTGGGGGGTAAGCAGTAGATGTAGTTTTGTCATCAAGGGGGAGATGAGGGGAGGATGAGGTGGATTCCCAAATTGAAGAGTTTTGGTGCAAACTAAAAAACTTTCGGTCCAAAATTAACAATAATTGAACGATTCGAAGACAAATTACCAACATTTCTGTTTTCAATGATTCAATTTTTAGTTAATTCTGGTAACGGCTTTGAATAAATTTGGGGGTCTACTGAACTTTTTAGGGGGAAGGGGGACTAAGTTGGGCAAAACCCCATAATTTTCATCCAGAATGTGGAAGAGGGGGATACATGGCTTCTTGTCAAAAAAGTGTGGGGACAAGGGGCAAATTTTCAGAACAATGCACTGAACTTACCTATTTACTACTGTACCTTAAAAGGTTACCCTTATCTGGAGCAGCTTGTGACCGAACATACCGTAAGCAGAAAAGTGAATATTTACACTACGGTATAATCTTTGTTATTTCTCACAATTGTAAAATAGTGTGTATATGTAAATATTTGAAGAAAGATAAAGAGCATTTTACAGTTACGTTGCTGCGACAAGTTAACAATTTTTAGCTTGCGCAAGCTTGCAGCAAGCATGCTGCAAGCTAGTGTTTGGAACAAATACTAGCTTGCTAGCTCGCGCAAGCTAACATTAGCTTGTGCAAGCGAGCAGAATTTATTTGTTAGCTTGGGCAAGCATCCAAACAGTTTTGCTAGCTTGTGCAAGCTTGCAGATAGTTTTGACTAATTTGTGCAAGCTAATTTGTTCCAAATACTATCTTGTAGCACGCTTGCAGCACGCTTGCAGCACGCTTGCACAAGCTAAAGATGTTAGCTTGTCGCAAGCGTGCAGCAAGCTTGCCCTTACAGAAATATTAGCTTGCAGCACACTTGTGATACCCGTAGGGAAATTTTAGCTTGCAGCACGCTTGTGATACCCGTACGGAAATTTTAGCTTGCAGCACGCTTGCACAAGCACGCTGCAAGCAAGTGAGCATAAAATATTTGTTACCTTGCGCAATCTTGCAAACTGTTTTTGCTTGCTTGTGCAAGCTTGCAGACTGTTTTTGCTTGTTTGCGCAAGCTTGCAGATTGTTTTTGCCAGCTTGCGCAAGCTAATTTGTTCCAAATACTAGCTTCCAGTATGCTTGCTGCAAGCTATCAGCATGCTTGCGCAAGCTAAAAATGTTAGCTTGTCACATTGATGCTGCAAGCTGATATTTCTGTAAGGGCACTTGAATATTCATATTAACCAGAAAATTAATATACCGTTGCGTGGTAGATAGACATTTAATTTTTTGGTGGACCCCTTTTAAATAAGCCCTCATTTTTTGGGTCTAGTGTTCCTATAAAATATTATGTGACAGCACTGACCATGTGTAGCTTGCGTCATATCCAGGGTGTGTTATCGTGACCACGAGGCTTCAGTCAGTCTGTCAGTTGGACACTGGCTTCTGTTCGATTCAGATGTGTTTCTGTGTAAACATGTAGATTTGCATTTTCTGAAACAGATTCATTATAAATATTGTAAATAGATTCACTACAAATTGATTGCTCCTCTTCTTCAATTATTTTTGCATCAGTATCTAATTGATATTTACTTATTCCTTATTACTGGACTTCTTCACAGTTGGTTATTAGTTTGTCACATTTAATTCCACCCAACCTCGAACATTATTACAATAGTAGCAACAAATTAAAAAAAAGAAATGGTTAAACATTGAGTAATTTACAACGTTTTTGAATATCAGACATCAATGTGCATATTTTATGCAAATTTAGTGATGTATTACAAGGCGCCCTTGGTACTTTTTTCTTGTATCCTTGTGTTTTAAATGTCTATGACATAATTCCTTACGGTGGTGCAGCAAATTCTAACCAAAAGTTATTGGCCAATTAGCCCTCAATAAAATTCTCGTAGGAATACATTTCCATCATTTCCATTTTTTAAGATTTAGGAATGAAATTTATAGAATTACGTAAAGATATTGGCAGTTCGCACAGTTATACGTCATAAATTTCATCAGCCATAACTTAAAAGCTAAAAGTGTTATTTTTAAATGTCAAAAATAAATTGACATATTTTATACTCCAGTCTCCCTTAAGCCTAATGTATATAGAAATTGCTTTAAAATCGCTGATAAAATACGTAGCAATTTTTAAAAAATAAAAATGATTAAGGCTTTAATACATACTAATCATATTTTCCTTATCTATCAAACATCTTTTACTAGCCCAATTATTGCTGCTGTAATTATTTCTCGGTTTTCACTTTCAGCGTCATTCGCTCTTTTCACTTGTTTGCTCAGTGGTGAGCCAGAAACATAAATTATGTCTTTGTTGACTTCACCTCAGCCAACAGCTTTCGACGAGTTACCCCTTGGGCTGATCTCACTTTGCACAAGCATGGTTATCAAAATGAATAAGATCAAGCCTGAAAAGAAGAATCAAGAATGATTCTGCAAAAAGATGCCACGACTCTTAATGAAGAAAGTCCACACACGGTATGATTATCAAAATTTGAACGCTGATGATTAACCTACTTTTGCCAAAACATTCCTCAGACTTAGATGAGGATTGATTTTATTGACAATAAAACACCGACGAATGCCGTGTTACGATGGGATGTGTACAAACATAGAAATGGAGATTGTGCATTGGTGTGAGATTAGCGTACACGTGAAGTTGATGTTTATTGTTGTGGATATGTTAAAAGACATTTTTCACGCAAGGGTACATGTAGGTTCATTGGCGTTTTTACATGTAGTGTAAAGAATAGAATATGGGACTGCACCTGATTTGTATTGTAAGCTGCAGAAATTGTTGTTATGTAATATTTTTTGTATTTCATTTTAAGCATTTCTTGATTTTCTGCAATGTCAGCAGAGTGGAATGTCTTGCAGGAATATTCCTCTGTACTGGTTGTTCATGTGAATTTCGAGACTGGCAATTACAGAAATAAATTGTTCAAAATCATGGCAATATTTGATTCTTTTGAGGAGTTATCATTTTCACTTTTCAAAGATAACTGCATGTGCAGTACCCTTACAGAAATTTTAGCTTGCAGCACGCTTGTGACAAGCTAACAATTTTTTGCTTGCGCAAGCGTGCTGCAAGCATGTAAGCTTGCAGCAAGCTAACATTAGCTTGTGCAAGCTAACATTAGCTTGTGCAAGCTAACATAAACTATTTGTTAGCTTGCACAAGCTTGCAGAAAGGTTTGCTACCTTCCGCAAGTTTGCAGATAGTTTTTTCTAGCTTGAACAAGCTAATTTGTTGCAAACACTAGCTTACTAGCAGCATGCTTGCGCAAGCATGCTGCAAGCTTGCAGCATGCTTGGGCAAGCTATAAATGTTAGCTTGTCGCAAGCATACTGCAAACTTGCTGCAAGCTTATATTTCTGTAAGGGTAAGTATAATTCGATAGTAATGTTGTAGTTGCCCTTCTAATGTGCTTAGTTTACCTTTTAATGTAATTAATTAGATTAATGGAAACATTTTCTATTAATTGTTGAGATATATGGTAGAAATCCACTTTACAAGAACATGTTTTATTTACCATATGTGTAAGAGATATTTTCCCCTCAAGACTTATCTTTATTTTCCCCCTCACGACCCATCTTTATCTTTTCTCTTTATGTCCCTTTAACCATACAATTATTTACTAGCTTATAATCCTAGCAACATTATTATTCAGTGATATACTTATTCATTTATGCAAATTATCTCCTGCTTCGCCTGTTTTATACCTTACAATGACATATGGGAATGTTTGGTTCATATGCTTGCGATAATCTCCTTAATTGTGCAGAGCGCTCTGAAAAATCACACATATTTTGCACTTCAAACATTATAACTGAAGAGTGGATATTGTGTTCCATTTCACATGGTACAGAAAACTTGAATTCATTATTTATCGTTTCAGACCATTTTTGTTTGATTATTTAAAAAAAAAAAAAAGTTCTGTACTTTGTAAACTCTAAAATGATTTATTTCATTGAGAGCGCAAGCAAAATCACAAGGTCACCGCTGCTTTGACCTTTGTAACTTATTAATGAAAGTATTTGGGAGTCCATTTCACACGGCCCGAAAATTAACAACACCTATTTACCATATATATATATGTGTATATATATATATGTATATATGTATATATATATATATATATTTATATAAAATCCAACGTGATTGGTGGAAAAAAGGGTCTGTACTTTGCAACAAATATAAATCGATGAGAGAAAACATTTCACGTTTACTTATGTATCCCTTTGTTTTAATTCTGACGTAATCCTAGCATACCCAAACTGCGTGGACTGTACTACTGTGTGCAGAGGGTGTTCTGTTATTGGTGTATTGTAAAACATGCTGTGGAGAGGCAATTAATTGTTTTTCAATGTTGGATTTTGGCTTATTTTCTTCCATTTTTAACAGTTTTCTTGTATATTTTGTTACACTGAGGTATAGTTCTTATTATATGACTGTAGTCATCAGAAATCTAAACAATATTTGGCTCAAATATTATCAACAACAGTCAAGAACGAAGAAGTGCAAGAGCGAGGCATAACGACAACATTAGGATGAATGATTATGATGCCAAAAAATTACAAACTATACTATTTATTTAAATTTTTGTATGAATAAGTATCTGTTTATTATATCCTTTAATAAACTTCTTTATATCTTTTTTTGTTTTCTATTGTTTTCTATTCAGCACAAGTACAGTTTGTCATACATTTGTTAGAGAATTGAGTTTGAAAAGTTTATAATCAGTATACCTGGTCTAAGAAACTTTTGATTTGATAGTTGTGTGTGTATTAAATTTCATTTATTTTGTTTTGCTTAAAAGATATTTCATAGGAACTGGCTAGTAATAAAATGTTGTGTAAAAGTTCCATTCCACTTGGCCTACATTCCACATGTGGCATAATTTTTTCTCTCCATAATTTCATATTTTTTTTGCCCTCAAAGAAATTCTTAACTCAACAAACTTGGCCCCACTGCATGCAACTGAAAGCATTCAACTCTTGTTTCAATAACTTTGTTCTTAAATCAAACCCGCAAAATAATGGTACAATCCAAGTACCTTACATGTTTATTTATAGTTTTCCGTAACACATCACAGCTAGTTCCGCGAATGTTTTCCTTATGTGAATATTGAGGTTAAACATTCCCATATGTACCTCTTACAATGTACTCACTATTTAAAGAAACATACTTGTGGTTGACTTACAGTATCCTTCACTGACCAGCCAATTCCTCACTTTCTTCCTTTGTTAATGTTTAACTTGGTTTTATAATTCTGTTTAGTAAAGTTCGTGATTTTGAGATAAAAACATGACTTGAAGTTTTGAATTTAATTTGTATTTGCTGTTTTTGTTATTAAAGTGTAATATTTCATGTAGTTCCCACCTAGCCTCCATCTTACCCTACAGTTATGGAGTCTACATATACACTCAGGGGGCTCGTCCCCCCTCAATGTTGAAAAGAAATCATCACTCACCACTGGCACCACCCTTACATAAATTTTAGCTTGCAGCATGCTTGCGACAAGCTAACAATTTTGAGCTTGAGTAAGTGTGCTGCAAGCTTGCGCAAGCATACTGCAAGCATGCTGCAGGCTAATATTTTGAACAAATACTAGCTTGCTATCTTGCGCAAGCTAACATGCGGGGGGGAGGGGGGAAGGGGTGGACATGTCACCCCAATAATTTCATTGGGATGGCCGAATATGCCTTTGTTCACCCCTAATTAATGAAAGCCTTCAAAAGTCTATATGGCCCATCTGATTTTGTCTGGGTTCGTCCCCAATGTTGAAAAGAAATTGTCACCACTCACCACTGGCACCAATGAACACACTTGTTTGTGTATGTTCATTTGTGTCTTTTGATAGTCCTCTTCATATAAACACACATGAAAATTCATGGAAATATATTCATCATACTGTACACAAACTTTAAAATGCAATTGGGAAATCTTTAAAAATCCATATCTCCTGAATGGAATATCATATCAACCTGATTTTTGTACCAAAATGTCTCTAAAATTATGCTCTTTGTGTCAAATATAATTTTAAAAAACTATGGGAATATTACAAAAAAACATTCCTTTATGAAAGTAAGCCAATCTTGCACTAGCTCCTTGTTTTTCTCAATTTTCTTGTGGTAATCAAAAATTCCAGAAGTGATGTTTTTGATTCCCAACTTGCCAAACAAAAAGGCCATAGGAGCAAGGTTAACCCATTAGTATGGCTATCATTCTTCAATCAAAGTGCAAAGTATTTATTTTACAATCTGTGAAAAAAAAATCATTATATACAAGTTGGCTGGGGAGAAATAGTTCATACGTTTGCATTTAAAGTCATTACACTTTAATTGCTATCTGTAATTTAGCTCATGCGAAGAAATAGTGTTTAACGTCTTTAGAGACACCCAGATTCGTATGTGTCCTGTATACGTAATTAGTTGAATGATTAGGATCTTAGAATAAATTTATTTGATATCATATCAGATTTTTTTGTTTTACAATTGGTTGTGATGTACTGTAAAAGTCATTGTAAAGATTAAAGGAAATCGCTCCATTCAAAAAATTGAGCTGGATGCACACAACTCAAGCAGATATTGTTCAGTTCTTTAGATGTCATTATTGATTTTAATTTTTTGATGTGAAATTCTTTTGAATTACATTGGATAATTATCAAAACTTTTAGTCTGAATTTTTGACTGTGGAGAAACAAAAATTCTAGTTAGATACAAACAAAAATTGTTTAAATACAAAGCCGATATATTTTGCTTTCTGGCAACACATTCCAGAGCATAGGATGATCAGAATTTATCAAAAATAAATGAACTTATCAATTAATCGATCCAAAGTGTTTTCAGAGTGAATTTGCTATCGTAACTTCTGAATTAATTTTGTCGAAGCCATTCTGGGATAGAATTATTCATTAGAACCCTTCTGATAGGCTCCGTACCTTTCACTCTTGTTTCAGTGACACTCAGTGCAGTAATATTAATACAATAGCATATATAATTCGCATACAACACGCTCATACTGTACTGTGCGGGTCTTCACCGAGTCAGTGTGAACGATATTGATCGGATATTTTTGCTGACGTATAGTCGGAAGAAACAGCTGATAGTGATGTCATGCAAAGCATGGCTGTATTTATCCGCGTTGTTATGAATTTTTAGAGCCAAGCAATTTCCTTTTATGTACGTAGCAATATCTATATTGGTTGAAAGACTGAAGTGTAGACTCTTACAGAAATGTTAGCTTGCAGCACGCATGCAACAAGCTAACATTTTTAGCTTGCGCAAGCATGTTGCAAGCTTGCGCAAGCATGTTGCAAGCTTGTGCAAGCATGCTGCAAGCTTGCAGCAAGCTAGTATTGGAACAAATACTAGTTTGCTAACTTGTGCAAGCTAGCATAAGATATTTGTTAGCTTGCAGAAAGTTTTGCAGCTTGCACAAGCTTGCAGATAGTTTTTGCTAGCTTGCGCAAGCTAATTTGTTCCAAATACTAGCTTGTGCAAACTAATTTTTTTAGCTTGTCACAAGCTTGCTGCATATTTCTATAAGAGGAAATCTGACCAGATCATTTTTTAGGTTAGGCCTAAAAATGGATTATAAAGTTTGATTATTTTTGAAATTTATGTGAAATTTGGGATGTAGAGTATGACTGTGACCTATTTTATTTATATTTAGACAGCCCTGTTTGAGAAAGTGAATGAAAGTAGGCCATTGTTGCAATAACTTGCTGGAAATTTTTCACAATTTTCTTGTCGTAGTCAAAAATGAACCAAATTCCATTGATGATGTTTTTGATTCCGAAGCCAAGCAAAAAAGCTATAAGAGCATTAGCATTGGGTGGTTATCAATCTTTAATCAAAGAACAAAAGTAATTTATTTTACGATCTGTGAAAGAAAAAACATATACAAGTTGGCTGCGGAGAAATAGTTCATAAGTTTTCCACGTCGTTACACTTACAGTAATTGCTATCTGTACTTTGGCTCATGCGAAGAAATAACGTGAACGTCTTTAGAGACACCCAGATTTGTATGTGTCCTGTATGTAATTAGTTGAATGCTAGATTAGAATCTTAGAAGAAAGTTATGTTATGTTACGGGGTTTCCTTGTTGATTTCAGGAAGTAATGTTTTTTTACAGTTGGTTTTAAGATTTTCCTGTAAAGGATTTAAAGAAATTTTATCGGAGACAGAGTGCAGCTTACCTTGCTTGCAGAGGCAATGAAATGGACATGTGGGACAACGTGGGATGGCATGGGGATAGAGTGTCTTGACATGTGAGACAGGATGGCATGTCATTTGGATTTCAGGTGGTAGAGCACATGGGGCGGTGGGATAGCATATGGGATTGATGGAATGGTTTGTAGGACAGGGTGGGATGGTACGTGGTACATAAAAGGATGGCATGTGGGACATAGTAGAATGGCACATGGTACTGGAAGGGATGGGATTTGGGACAAGGTGGCATGGTATATGGGACAGGGAGGGGTGGCATGTGGGACAGGGTGGCATGGTATATGGGACAGGGTGGCATGGTATATGGGACAGGGTGGCAAGGCATATGGTGAGATGTCATCTTGATTGCAGGTGATGGCATATGGGTCATGTTGTGGAATGGTATCTGGATTTCATGTATGATTTCCTGTAGGGAGGAATATAGGATGGGATATGCAGAGCAGAGGGTGGGATGGCAGTTGTGACATAAAGTGGAAAGCATGTGATTAGCGTCGAGGGGACTTGCATCGTTTGCAATGTCTGGTTCACATACAAATGTAAAATTATTGGATATTTTGGTAAAATTTCCCGAAAAGTGGTCAAAATTTTCCTGAAATTAAAGAAAAATTTCCAAAATGAAGGAAATTTTCTAAAAGTAAAGAAAATTTTCAGAAAATTAAAGAAATTTGTCAGAAATTAAAGAGAATTCTAAACAGCCGCAACTTTTGATGGATATTCAATTGACCTGAATGTGATTTTTCCCTTGCCAGTTGCCACTGGAATATTTTTAGGTTTTTGCCCCTTTGAGAGGTAACCCTTCCTACACCCCTGCCTGCTTATGTCAGTCATTATCCAGCTGTCCACACCCTATAAATCATTGCATACATGTAGTTTCTTAAAATGTGATTAAAGCTACTCAAGGTGGAATTCAGAATAGGGGAGAGGGGGGTGGGATCATGTTATCATTATTATTATTAAGTGCTAGGGGTGTGCACCCCACCAACTGAAAAAATATACCACCCGCAATATGACATATTTTTTGGTAACTGCAGTATGAAATTAGGCAATTTTGATACCCATAGTATGAAAGAAGTCAATTTGAATACCTGCAGTAGGAGTATTCAACACAAATATTGTAAAGATAAACCATCATTTCAAAATTAACAGAGTAAACCCGGGAATTACGTAATATATTACAAAAAAACATGGAAATTGTACAAAAAACCTGGAAATAATCCTTTAACCTCCAGTTGGTGACAGCAAAATATGAATGTTGATGGATGCTATTCATGCATTAATGAGTGTGGAGCTACTGTATGGCTTTGGTTTGTAGAAATCCGTGATACTACAGCTTGTGTAATTACTACCGTAATGCATTGATGTACAGTACTGTAAAGGTCAAATCATTATTGTGTAATGAAGTGTGAGTTGTGATATGTATATATGGCAAATGCTACCCTTTTACCATCAGCAGCTTGCCATAGGGGCAAAGAGGTGCACTTACCCCCACCCCCCCCCCCAAAAAAAAAAGAAGCTAATTGTATTTTTGGTTAAAAATTATACAAACATGCTTAAATTTGTATGATTAATAGGATGTTCAATTTCCCCCCCCCCCCTCCCAATCATGTTTTGCCCCTCCAGCTACTATAAAATCAGCCTGCCGTGGTCCTTTTTCAGGAATGTTATGTAAATCAAAACATATCCTTAACATGATAAAAAAAAATCACCATTTTATTGATCTTTTGATGTATACGCCAAGCAGACCCTGGCCTAGCTGGATTAGAAAAGGAACAGGGTGCTAGATATGTTGAGGGGTACATTTATGGAGGGGGTGGGCATAATTAAGCCCCTGGTTAAGCTCTGGGATTGTAGCTATAATCATACAGTGCCTCACAACTATTCTGACTGATAATTATGAGTCAGAATATTTCTGAGGCAATGGACCATTCATGAGCCAAACAACACAATTGCTTAAAATGTTATTATTTTGTGTTCTGTTTTCATGTAAAGTATTCATGGGTTTACCTAAGATTATTAAGTTTTTAAACAATTTAAAAATAAAAAAAATAAAAAAAGATGTTTTTACAATTTTGTTATGAAAAACCAAAAAGGGGGCTGGCGGGAAGGGATGGGGCATGCCAACTGAGAAGCGGAGTGGGCCGCCCCATAGAAACAGCAAAGCTAAGGGCACTGCCAAACATTTATAACCCCTGAACTAATCCTTTTAGCAAACAATTTTTAAAAGATATAACTTTCTCCAAGAGACCATTTCAGTAAATATAGATTACCAAAGAAAACATTACATGTACAAACTATATCAGTTTACAGCAACTCATGCGATTTTGATAAGTTTCGCAGATTCGGATATAATAACATGTCAAATACAGGTGAAGCTATTTTAAAGTACTTCTTTAAGATCCTGGCTGGATGAGGAAATAAGAAGGGAAACAATTAGTGTTTTATCTTCAGCAAACCGGAACCCTTTGAAGTCTTTCACAAGGACAAGGGGAAGATTTGATAGATATAATGGGATTCATGGTGTGATTGTGTACAAAATGATTACTGGGATTGTCATATTTTGGGATAGCTTCCTAAATTCGCCACCATTAGTTGAACTCTAAGCCTTTTGTGTTTGTTTTAGCTTCTTGTAATCTAGGTTAGAGGGTAAATCAATGCCTTTGATTTAATACTTTGTTATATATTTTTTGGATATAAAGTGCAAGGGTGAATAATAGCAAGGCAGAAAGACTGCAAGTCAAGATGCCAGCAGATTTATTTCTTGTATCAAGAGTGTGTGTCACATGTGACTAGAAAGTGTTGTATCAAAATATGGCATGTGTGACAAAAAGTTATGTCATATGTGACAATAGGTATGTTGTATGTGATAAAAGGTATGTTATATGTGACCAAAGGTATGTTACATGTGACAAAAGGTATGTTACATGTGACAAAAGGTATGTCATATGTGATAAAAGGTGTGTCATATGATAAAAGGTGTGTCATGTGTGACAAGGTATGTCATATGTGACAAAAACTTATGTCATATGTGACAATAGGTATGTTATATGTGACAAAAGGTATGTTATATTTGACAAAAGGTATGATATATGTGACAAAAGGTATGTTACATGTGACAAAGGGTATGTGATATGTGACAAAAGGTATGTGATATATGACAAAAGGTATGTGATATGTGACAAAAGGTATGTGATATGTGACAAAAGGTATATGATATGTGAAAACAGGTATGTGATATGTGACAAAAAGTATGTGATATGTGACAAAAGGTATGTGATATGTGACAAAATGGATGTGATATGTGACAAATTGTATGTGATATGTGACAAAGCTGTGTGATATGTGAAGAAAGTTATGTGATATGTGAAAACAGACCTGAAAAAATCCATGGTTCTGGGGTTATAATCGTGGGAAAAATGGGAATTTGTGGGAAGAAATTTTTCATGAAGATTGCTTGGATAAGCTACAGTATATGTAGTAAAGATGTGCTCTAAAACCATCCTCATGTAATTGTGCTGTAAAGGTGTGTCATGTAACAAACAAAAAGGTATGATGCAACACAACGGTGTGTCATGTAACAAAAAAGTGTCATGTAACAAACAAAAAGGTATGATGCAACACAACGGTGTGTCATGTAACAAAAAGGTGTGTCATGTAACAAACAAAAAGGTATGATGCAACACAACGGTGTGTCATGTAACAAAAAGGTGTGTCATGTAACAAACAAAAAGGTATGATGCAACACAACGGTGTGTCATGTAACAAAAAGGTGTGTCATGTAACAAACAAAAAGGTATGATGCAACACAACGGTGTGTCATGTAACAAAAAAGTGTGTCATGTAACAAACAAAAAGGTATGATGCAACACAACGGTGTGTCATGTAACAAAAAGGTGTGTCATGTAACAAACAAAAAGGTATGATGCAACACAACGGTGTGTCATGTAACAAAAAGGTGTGTCATGTAACAAAAAGGTGTGTCATGTAACAGAAAGGTGTGTCATGTAACAAACAAAAGGTATGATGCAACACAACGGTGTGTCATGTAACAAAAAGGTGTGTCATGTAACAAACAAAAGGTATGATGCAACACAATGGTGTGTCATGTTACAAAAAGGTGTGTCATGTAACAAAAAGGTATATCAAATGTAACAAAAAGTATAATGTATATAACCAGCTTTTTCCCCTAATACAGTACAATTCCATTGCTGTGACTCAACTATTTTTTTCAATGGGAATACAAAAAGTTTGATGCAAATCATAAAATCGAACACATCTTAAATTTTGCTGATCGAAAATTCAAACTTTGATCCGCCATAATTTGAAGAAAAAAACCCCAAAACAACTTATAAAACTATTACAAAATTAAAGATCGTACAATCTCAGGCAATTTTTAACAGATTTCAAACAGAAAAGTTCTATATTTGTCTGTAAAGACCTTTTAAGCTTACAGATTAAAGCTTACAAATTTTCAAAGAAAATTTTGATACTGTTGAAACTGTAGCCCGCAATTCTTTTTCCGTACTTTTTTTTTCTTCAGTAAATTACTTCTGCCAAAGTTCTAGTTCTTTAGTAACAGCAATTTTGATACTGTTGAAACTGTATCCATGCAATTCTTTTTTGAAGAGACTTAAAAAAATTAAAATGCTTGAACAGAAAAGTATTTCTGCCGAATGCATGTGCTGAAAGTATTTCTGCCGAATGCTTGTGCTGAAGCATATGAAGAGATGATTGTTATTTAAAGTGCCGTCCTTAATTCATTAATATCAGTGCTAAATGTATACCAATATGTGCGTGCATATTTGATATCCCACTTGTTAAAACGAACACGTTTTGGATTTAACATTAGTTTGATGTTCGTCAATGTTCCTTGTCAGCATATGTCAGTCCTGTGCATGTGAAGAATTGAAATGTTTACTGTTGATACATAAAGAATGAATTGAATTATTCAGATTTGACGAAATTATTAATACGTTTTGCCATATGCTGTTTCAATTAAGATGACTTTTGAATCTGTTGATATTCGAGGTCAGCATGACAGAGATATTGATATAAATGTCAGGTTTGTGAACATAGCCATAATCATTCTGAAATGACAAGTAAAATCACGTTCACAATTTCTTTAAAGTATTAGTTTAATTTGTCTGACGTACTTTGAGGAGAGTTTGACAGGGGTCAAATTTGACAATTTTCACCACTGTTCCAATAATGCTTTTTAAAAAACATTGTTCCGGATCAGATTTCACTGTTCCAACATATTCATCAATAAAAAAGCAAATTTCTTGCATCAAAAGGGATTTAATATACACCTTTTTTTGTTATAATATCCCATACATTATATTATCCCTTGTCTTAATATTAGCTTGCAGCAAGATTGCAGCATGCTTGCGACAAGCTAACAATTTTTAGCTTGTGCAAGGGTGCTGCAAACTTGCCGCAATCATGTTGCAAGCTAGTATTTGAACGAATTAGCTTGCACAAGCTAGCATAAACTATCTGGAAGCTTGCGCAAGGTAGCAACTGTTTGCAAGCTTGCGCAAGCTAACAAATATTTTATGCTCGCTTGCGCTTGCTAATGTTAGCTTGCACAAGCTAGCAAACTATTATTTGTTCCAAATACTAGCTTACAGCAAGCTTGCTTCAAGCTTGCTGCAACACTTTAGCGGGGTGGGGTATTCTGAAGATGGAAAAGAAATACCTGACATTTGAGTGAAGTGGGTATTCTGAAGAAAGAACATAATTCCTTGACATTTGAGTGTGGTGGGATATTCTGAAAAAGGAACAGAAATGCTTGACATTCGAGTGGGGTGGGGTATTCTGAAGAAGGAACAGAAATCCTTGACATTTGAGTGGGACATTTGAGTGAAGAAGGAACAGAAATGCTTGACATTTGAGTTCTGAAGAAGGAACAGAAATGCTTGACATTTGAGTGTGGTGGGGTATTCTGAAGAAGGAACAGAAATGCTTGACACTTGAGTGTGGTGGGGTATTCTGAAGAAGAAACAGAAATGCTTAATATAATAATAACTAAATTTATTAAGCGCCGAAATCCAGAAAAAAGATCTGTTCACGGCGCTGTACAAAATTAATTGTTTGAAAAATGTAGATCAAAAAGATAAGTTTTCAGTTGTCTTTTAAATGATTCAGTGTTGGAGAAAATCTCAGGTGGCGAGGCGGTGAATTCCAAAGCTTGGGTGCAGAGGCAGAAGAAGAAATATCACCAAAATGTGTTCTTGTTGTCGGCTGTAATAGTTGACAAGAGTCACCAGAACGTAGGGTGCGACCTGGGGTATATCTTGAAATGAGATTGGAAAGATAAACTGGAGCTGTGCAATGAACAACAGATCGATAGGTAAAAAGGAGAATTTTGAAGATGATACGTTTTTCAACAGGTAGCCAGTGTAAGTCTTTCAAGATAGGTGTGATATGCTCACTTCGTCTGGAATTAGATATAAGCTGGGCACTTAACATTTGAGTGTGGTGAGGTATTCTGAAGAAGAAACAGAAATGCTTGACACTTTAGCGGGGTGGGGTATTCTGAAGAAGGAACAGAAATGCTTGACACTTGAGTGTGGTGGGGTATTCTGAAGAAGGAACAGAAATGCTTGACACTTTAGCGGGGTGGGGTATTCTGAAGAAGGAACAGAAATCCTTGACATTTGAGTGGGGTGGGGTATTCTGATGAAGGAACAGAAATACTTGACATTTGAGTGTGGTGGGGTATTCTGAAGAAGGAACAGAAATACTTGACATTTGAGTGTGGTGGGGTATTCTGAAGAAGGAACAGAAATCCTTGACATTTGAGTGTGGTGGGGTATTCTGAAGAAGGAACAGAAATACTTGACATTTGAGTGTGGTGGGGTATTCTAAAGAAGGAACAGAAATACTTGACATTTGAGTGTGGTGGGGTATTCTAAAGAAGGAACAGAAATACTTGACATTTGAGTGTGGTGGGGTATTCTGAAGAAGGAACAGAAATACTTGACATTTGAGTGTGGTGGGGTATTCTGAAGAAGGAACAGAAATACTTGACATTTGAGTGTGGTGGGGTATTCTGTAAAAAGAACAGAAATCCTTGACATTTGAGTGTGGTGGGGTATTCTGAAGAAGGAACAGAAATACTTGACATTTGAGTGTGGTGGGGTATTCTGAAGAAGGAACAGAAATACTTGACATTTGAGTGTGGTGGGGTATTCTAAAGAAGGAACAGAAATACTTGACATTTGAGTGTGGTGGGGTATTCTGAAAAGGAACATAAATCCTTGACATTGAGTGTGGTGGGGTATTCTGATTAAGGAACATAAATACTTGACATTTGAGTGTGGTGGGGTATTCTGAAAAAGAACAGAAATACTTGACATTTGAGTGTGGTGGAGTATTCTGAAGAAGGAACAGAAATGCTTGACACTTTAGCGGGGTGGGGTATTCTGAAGAAGGAACAGAAATCCTTGACATTTGAGTGTGGTGGGGTGAGATCTTTCTGATCCTCAATCAGCAAGATTGGAAAACTATTCAATTTTTCCTCATCTAAAGCAATACAAATTTGGGCAAATAATATTCAGGCAATATTTTTTTTAGCAAAAAAATATTTAGGCAATATTTGTTTTTTTCATAACTCCAATTTAGTGACCATCTGTAAATAAAATTATACATTTTCACTTAATAAAACACTTTTCATATTTAGCACCAGTGGTTCATCAATAGTGTATTTTTGTGGGGAGGGGACTGAACAGGTAGGGCTAGGGTACAATTTTTGTTCTCTAGAAGACCATGCTCCTCAAAACCTGTTTGTGTTTTTAACAAATTGCAATATTGCAACAGGTTTGTATAAGCTAAGCGCTAAGGGCATGATATATGATTTAGATTCAGTATATGATGAGAATTTCAAAGCAGCTGTTATGTTTCCATAAATTTTTGCTTATGATGAATATGGTCATACCCATACAATATATTATCCAATATATTATCACCAAAATACCCAAAAAGTGAGATTGTGTATGTTTTTCAAGTTCAATTTTGTTCCATTATATATTTAGCTTATATTCAATAACCTTTTCTGGTTCATTGGCCCTTGTCTGACAAGGCCATTAATCAAATTGGTTCAGATTTAACCATACATTTCCAACAAAGAAGTCGTTGTTTATTGAGAGGTACAGGCGATGTTATTTGCTCAAAGATAATTATACTCAGGAGGTACAGAACTGACAATTGACTTCGCAGAAGATCGTGGAATACAAATGTTAAAAAGTGGCTATTCAAGTTTTATGTATGTTTTAATTTTTATTCTTTCTTTTATTCAGATTTGATTGCATTCTGCATCATTACGTGCATCTGCCTACCTTACAGAAATATTAGCTTGCAGTAAACTTGCTACAAGCTAACAATTTTTAGCTTGTGCAAGTGTGCTGCAAACAAGTATTTGAACAATTTAGCTTGCGCAAGCTAGCAAAAACTAACCGCAAGCTAGCAAAAACGGTTTGCAAGCTTGCGTAAGGTAACAAATATTTTTTGCTTGTGCAAGCTAATGTTAGCTTTTGCAAGCTAATGTTAGCTTGTGCAAGCTAGCAAGCTAGTATTTGTTCCAAATACTACCTTGCAGCACGCTTGCAGCATACTTGCACAAGCTTGCAGCATGCGTGCGCAAGCTAAAAATTGTTAGCTTGTCTCAAGCGTGCTGCAAGCTAAAATTTCTTTAAGGTTATGCAATCTTACGCTGTAAAAGGAATTCTCCAGGTTGGTATTGAACCATTTTGGGTCCAACTACTGTATGCTTTGAATTGTTGGCACACAGTCAATACCCAACACTGAAGAGTCATTCCTTCTCTTCTGTATGTATTCACGCCCACTCGGATTTATGAATATATAATGAGTTTAAACAGGCCAATTAATGACGACAATGATTTCACGGTTAAAGCACGGATTAACGAACATAATTTTTGCAAAACTTTTAATTAAATGTTGAATAATTATATCCATTGATATATATTCATCTTTTTAAAAGCTTATCATTGATTAAAAAAAGGACAAATTTTACACACAAAATAACGCTACAAAACTGAAATAAATTTTCCTGATGAATTTTTCCCATGCGATGTGGGTAATCATTCTCGCAACAGAGTGATTTTTGACTATGTGATGTAACATTTCCTTCTACACGTCTTTCAAAAGATATTTCGCAAAACCTGCCAAAACAGTCAGGAGCATGGCACATACAGTCATTATTCCTAGGCCAGTGTAAGTACGGCAAATGCACTACTGCTATTGGTGTATATATATCACCTGACAAAAACACCACCCAGATTGATATGCAAATAATGGACTACACATAACCACGTGGAGTCATGATTACGAGTGTTGCAAGCTTAATTAATAGCTAGCCTAACATGCGCTTTCCCCACACTCAGTGAAAAGGATAGGCTATTTGACCATGATGAACTCAGGATTTTATTTGAAATTTATAATCCATGATCTGGGTGATTCATTATGTAAATTAATTGAAGAATATGAGAGTGACAAAAATAGATTACAGAATTAGGCCTAGATTCAAAAGTTATAAGTCAAAAATTTGGAATCATACACGGCATGAAAAAAAGAAGAAAAAAAAGACGGTCTTGGCCTTCTGTTAAAGGATGCAATTTGAACTCCACATTGAAATGAAATCTGTCGTAGGTCGAAGTTAGGCTCTAATATTAGGCCATGAGAATGAAAGTTTTAGATTTACGTCCACCGACTGCATTCTCCAAATCCTCATGCCGAAAAAAGTTCCTTGTTTTAAAAACATTTGATTATTATGAAAAAAAAACAGGCTTCCTATTACAAAATTAAAGTTCCAAATCATCAAACAACTGTAAAAAGGTATAATTATTCATCATTTACATAGTACCAGCATATGCAGTTGCCGCCAACACTGGCAACAGCTTTGATCTTCACACATCGAAACCTCCGATGCATGCATCAACTCTTGACTAGATTGCAAATTATTACATCGTGGAAGAACTTTATACTAGAAATAAATATTGAAAATTGAAGAAAAGCCTCTTGCCTTTTGAAAAATGCATATGGATGCAAATCTAAAACTTGCATTCTCATGCCCCACCGTTAAGCTTTCCCAAACTTCAACCTTTTCAGCTAGAAATTACCATTTAAAGTATGATGTAAGTCCACTCCTGTGAAGTAACACTATAGGCCCACAACTAAACCCTTTCAGCTAGAAATTACCATTTAAAGTATGATACAAGTCCACTCCTGTGAAGTAACACTATAGTCCCACAACTGAACTTTGGAAACGATGAAAAACGTAACAATTTGGGGAGAAATGCACACTTGGATCTGTTTTTAACCCCCCTGAAAGTTTTTTATATCAAAATGTGGGGCATCTTATAATCTTTTAGAATAAACCTCACTTAAAGTTCAAAACCTGCCAAAACAGTTCTGAGCACGGCAAGTTTTAACCTATTTTAATTTTTTTAATTAATGTACTCTCTTTGATGGCTAACTTACCACCAAAAGAAGCAACAAATGAATTTTAACTTGTTATTTTTGCAAGATTAACACAACAACAAACCTGCTCGTAACAGATTTGCTTTTACGGACAGCAGAATTGTCGAGGCACCTATTCCAAACCAAAATCACAATTCATCAAAAATGACCAGGTGGGCGGGGCTTGTCTTGAAGAGATTGCTGTCAAACAGTGGCGTAGCTAGGATGTTCATATTGGTGGGGCAAGTAACAAATACATCAATAGGATACAAGATATGGCCCCTGATGATGGACGGTACTAAATTTGAACTGATAAAAATTTAATATTGAGGAATAATGGTGGGGTGATCACCCCCCCCCTCCCCACCTCTTGCCCCTTTCCCTCTCTTCTGGCCACCCATTGGCTGCGCCACTGACGTCAAATGCCTCATTAACTCGAGTTTGGGCCATTGACTAGCACAGACACTCGTAATGTAAATTTCTTGTTTTTCTTTGTAATTCAAAATTCATCAAAATATGAAAGTGCTTTTGAATATAGTTGTATGCATAAAAAACTATATCAATTTATTTTGTATTATTATTATTATTATTATTATTATCATTATTGTATTTCAGGCATCAATCCTTTTCGGAAAGACTTCAAGAAACAGATGCATGATTCCTATTCTTATTCCTGTAGAAAAGTTACAATTAATATCCCTGTATCTCACACACCTACTGCAATTGCCCCACTTGGAAGTGATAAAAATGAATGCTTTAATCCATAGAGTCAGTCATGATGCAGTTTAGATCTGCTCAAATTAAAATGATTAGAATGAATAGAAAATTAGTTTACTTAGGTACCTGACACATGAGCTGTGTTCACACTTATTGATCCGGATCATGATCTTCTGACGATAAAAAAAAACGACTTGATGATTGTAGAAAAAGACAATGTCATGTGTTTTCGCTTGAGTGTGAGCGTGCGATCAGGCCCACTGCAGGCGATCTGATCTCGCTTGAGTGTGAGCGTGCGATCAGGCCCACTGCAGGCGATCTGATCTCCCTTGAGTGCGAGCGGCGATCAGGCCTACTGCAAGCGATCTAATCTCGCTTGAGTGCGAGCGTGCGATCAGACCCACTGCAGGCGATCTGATTGCGGGGCATGAGTGAACCACAAAAAGAAAGGTGGCTTATTGAAAAACATGTGAAATGTAACTAACTGAGCAGGCTAACTATTCGCACAAATTTTTTTACAGGATATTGCATTAACTAATGCGATTGCAGGAGACTGATCTGCAACCACACACTTTTGTTAAGAATCGTATTGTGGATCTGATCGCCTGCTCCGGATCATGATCCTACCCTCGACTAGGATCAAGATCAACCCTTACAGAAATATTAGCTTGCAGCATGCTTGTGCAAGCTTGCAGCATGCTTGCACAAGCATGCTGCAAGCTAGTATTTGGAACACATTAGCTTGTGCAAGCTAGCAAAAACTATCTGCAAGCTTGTGCTAGCTTGCAGAACTGTTTGCAAGCTTGCTTCAGCTAACAATTTTTTAATTTCACTTGCGCAAGCTAATGTTAGCTTGCACAAGCTAGCAAAGTAGTATTTGTTCCAAATACAAGCTTGCAGTACGCTTGCTGCAAGCTTGCAGCATGCTTATTCAAGCTTGCAGCACGCTTGCGCAAGCTAAAAATGTTAGCTTGTTGCAAGCATGCTGCAAGCTAAAATTTCTGTAAGGGAAGTGACTGCGATCAGATCCGGTGAGCGCATTCTCATAGTGAGTGTTCACACATACAGTAACGTAACAGTCAAAGGATTGGTTCAGGTGTCAAGCAAGTCCATTTTATATAAAGGAGGACGTAAAAAAAATAAAAAAATGGTGAAGCAAGCATTCAACATTTTTTAATCAGATTCTTCAGTCTTTATGTATTCTATCATATTTTGTCATATGATATTGTGGCTTAAAAACCATGGGATATGTCAAAAAGTAGTAAAACTGAATCTAGGAAGGGTGTTTATGATATAACACCTAAAGAAAGTTTGAGGAAAAAATTATTTAAATAGTGAAAAATGAAACAAACTTTTTTTTTAAATACATTAAAAATTGTTATGAGTGTGTGAGGATGAAGATGACAACTCTCCATAGTAGACTTACTACACCAGTCATTTTTATACCAGTCATTTCTACACCAGTCATTTCTACACCAGTCCTTTCTACACCAGTCATTTCTACACCAGTCATTTCTACACCAGTCATTTCTACACCAGTCATTTCTACACCAGTCATTTCTACACCAGTCATTTCTACACCAGTCATTTCTACACCAGTCATTTCTACATCAGTCATTTCTACACTAGTCATTACTACACCAGTCATTTTTATACCAGTCATTTCTACACCAGTCATTACTACACCAGTCATTTCTACACCAGTCATTTCTACACCAGTCATTTCTACACCAGTTATTTCTACACCAGTCATTTCTACACCAGTCATTTCTACATCAGTCATTTCTACACCAGTCATTTCTACATCAGTCATTTCTACACCAGTCATTACTACACCAGTCATTTCTACATCAGTCATTTCTACACCAGTCATTACTACACCAGTCATTTCTACACCAGTCATTTCTACACCAGTCATTTCTACACCAGTCATTTCTACACCAGTCATTACTACACCAGTCATTTCTACACCAGTCATTTCTACACCAGTCATTTCTACACCAGTCATTTCTACACCAGTCATTTCTACATCAGTCATTTCTACACCAGTCATTTCTACATCAGTCATTTCTACACCAGTCATTACTACACCAGTCATTTCTACACCAGTCATTTCTACACCAGTCATTTCTACATCAGTCATTTCTACATCAGTCATTTCCACACCAGTCATTTCTACACCAGTCATTTCTACACCAGTCATTTCTACACCAGTCATTTCTACACCAGTCATTTCTACTCCATTCATTACCACACCAGTCATTTCTACACCAGTCATTTCTACACCAGTCATTTCTACACCAGTCATTTCTACATCAGTCATTTCTACACCAGTCATTTCTACACCAGTCATTTCTACACCAGTCATTTCTACACCAGTCATTTCTACACCAGTCATTTCTACACCAGTCATTTCTACACCAGTCATTTCTACACCAGTCATTTCTACATCAGTCATTTCTGCACCAGTCATTTCTGCACCAGACATTTCTACACCAGTCATTACTACACCAGCCATTTCTACACCAGTCATTTCTACACCAGTCATTACTACATCAGTCATTTCTACACCAGTCATTTCTGCACCAGTCATTTCTGCACCAGACATTTCTGCACCAGTCATTACTGCACCAGCCATTTCTACACCAGTCATTTCTACACCAGTCATTACTACATCAGTCATTTCTACACCAGTCATTTCTACACCAGTCATTTCTACATCAGTCATTTCTACACCAGTCATTTCTACTCCATTCATTACCACACCAGTCATTTCTACACCAGTCATTTCTACACCAGTCATTTCTACACCAGTCATTTCTACACCAGTCATTTCTACACCAGTCATTTCTACACCAGTCAGTACTACACCAGTCATTTCTACACCAGTCATTTCTACACCAGTCATTACCACACCAGTCATTTCTACACCAGTCATTTCTACACCAGTCATTTCTACACCAGTCATTTCTACACCAGTCATTTCTACACCAGTCATTACTACATCAGTCATTTCTACACCAGTCATTTCTATACCAGTCATTTCTACACCAGTCATTTCTACACCAGTCATTTCTACACCAGTCATTTCTACACCAGTGATTACTACACCAGCCATTTTTACACCAGTCATTTCTACACCAGTCATTTCTACTCCATTCATTACCACACCAGTCATTTATACACCAGTCATTTCTACACCAGTCATTACTACACCAGTCATTTCTACACCAGTCATTTCTACACCAGTCATTTCTACACCAGTCATTTCTACACCAGTCATTTCTACACCAGTCATTTCTACACCAGTCATTACTACACCAGTCATTTCTACACCAGTCATTTCTACACCAGTCATTTCTACACCAGTCATTTCTACACCAGTCATTTCTACACCAGACATTTCTACACCAGTCATTTCTACACCAGTCATTTCTACACCAGTCATTTCTGCACCAGACATTTCTACATCAGTCATTTCTACACCAGTCATTACTACACCAGTCATTTCTACACCAGTCATTTCTACACCAGTCATTTCTACACCAGTCATTTCTACACCAGTCATTTCTACACCAGTCATTTCAACACAGATAAGACTTTAAACTTGAATACTTCTTAACTGAATAAGATTTTTGAATGTTTTCTTTACCATTTTGTTTCTTTTAAAGTCCTCTTTCATATAAGATGGACATGCTTGACCCCTGAACTAATCCTTTAATATGCTGTTAAACCCAAACAAAACCAACTCACAGTAAAAGCGGATCTGATTACGAGCTTGTGTTCAAGTGGAAACACATCCTTATTACATCATCTTTCTTGTGCCTAATTACTCTTTTCTTTTCGTTGAATGTTAAGAAAAGACATCAATTGTGTCTTTCTATTTATACAAAATAATAATTTCTTTTTATCAATTTAATACCATAATTGATTTTCAAAAATTGCTATTGTTAAGAATATTCAGATAAGACTAATTTTGCCAAATGTTTCTAAAGAAGGATGATGTATATTGTTCTAGATTTCATTGTTTATTATGTGTGTAATGTACCTTTAACAAAAGGATAAGCTTTAAGGGTAAATTAAGATTTCTATTGTTATTATTGTTCTTGTTAAGATGAGGGTTTTTTTTATTCTGTGGGATGAAATTGAAGTGGTTATCAATATAAAAGCTGATTGAATAAAAGGGTATTATTGATAACTTTAAAAACGTGATGTGCGAGGAATAATATTAATCAAATCTTCTACATGTAGGTTTAATGCTTAGGTGAATTTAAGCTTGAAACTAGGTCATTAATGGTGCTGTTTGGTCTGTAGTTAAAGAACATTGCCCTAGCTTTGCTGTTTGGTCTGTGGTTAAAGAACATTGCCCTAGCTTTGCTGTTTCGTAGGGGCGGCCATCCCCGCACCTCCATTGGCCCTCCCCGCCCCCCTTTTAGGTAGCCCTGCCTCTTATCAGAAAAAATGTAAAAAAAAGAAAAGAAATGAACTCGTAAATGAAATACCTTACAAGGATACAGAACACAGAATGATAGCATAGTAAGATATTGTCTTGTGTAGCTCATAATGGTCCTTATCAGTCAGAATAGTTTCATTCTGAGGTATGATTATAGCTAAAATCCCAGAGCTTCACCAGGGGCTTTAGCCTTAATGAGTCCCTGGACCCCACGCCAAAAATGCCCAGCACTTCGTGTGTGCAATAATGTGCCCCTCAACAAATATAGTATTCTGTTCCTTTTTATATCAAGCTAGGGGTCTGTTGCTTATCAAACCCACCATCCACAACCTCTCCCGTGTCGACAACGTTCACATTACCCGTCTTAGAATAGGTCTTACCCACCTCACTCACTCCCACCTTATTGGCTTCCCCCAACCCTTCTGCAACAATTGCCATTGCACCCTCACAGTCCATCACATTCTCCTCGCTTGCCCCCTGTACAACCTTCCCAGAGCTTCCCTCGCTCCCCCACAACTCAATAGCCGAGCTCTTCCAGAAAAAACCCTCTGGATAAAATGATCTCCCTCCTTTATCATGCTTCCCTTTACAACCATATTTAGTTCTCCTCTCCCACCCCACCCCCCCCCTCCTCTCTCTACTTTTTCTTTTTCTTTTCACCCATGCACCTCCTCTCTCGATCCCAGCTTTCTGATTTTTAGGTCTTGTATTTCTCTCAATCTCCCCCTGTTCCTTTCCTTCCTACCTCTGGAATAATCTGACCTCTTTGGCACAATTTGACCCTTGTTGTCGTGGTGCCATTAAGCCCTCATCAAACAAACAAACTGTTGCATATACTTGTATACCTTCAACCAATGAGCCACATACTGTTAGTATAAGTGCAAGCATTCAAACACAACTGTCACTTGTGAAATTGGGTCAAGGCAACATGAGTATGAACTAGTTTTATACACTGAGTATCAGCTGGGAGCTCTTGGCTTACATTTGGTGTATTGTGAACTGGTTTCAGACCAGTACAAGATTAAGACTTCAAAGTTGTCCATATTTACGGATCGATTATTAGGCTATCAAACTATATAAACTATATCACTATCAGACTATGAACTACATTGGCTTGACTCACATTTAGGCAGTGTTTACATTAAGGTGCAGGATTGCGGGATCCCAACACATATCAATTTCACGCTAAAAATAATCTAAAGAGGGGGAAATTCCCGCAAAGCAAAAACAAAAAAACTTTTCAAAAATACAAAAAATGTGCCACATTTGGCATTTTCAGCCAAATGTTGGCATTTTCCTGCCTAATGTTGGCATTTCCCTGCCAAATGTTGGCATTTCCCAGCCAAATTTGGGCATTTTGGGAGGGTATTTTTTTTGGTGCATTTTCTAGTATTTTTGGCCTTCTTTGGTATTTTTCAAAATTCCCCACCAACAAATTACACAAGGGTGGAAATCCTCGCCCCCCCTCAGATGAAAGTTGTTCTTGTTTATGGATCAAGATGAAATTTGTCCATGTTTACTGATCAAGATCAAATTCGTTTTTGTTTACGGGTCAAGATAAAAGTCATCCATGTTTACAGATCAAGATGAAAGCCGTTTTTGTTTACAGATCAAGATGAAAGTTGTCCATGTTTATGGATCAATATTCTTGTGTTATCAACTATATGAACTATATTAGCTGGGAGAATTACTCACATTTTAGTATATTATGATCTGGTTTCTCACAAAGCAGATCAATACAAGATTAGTGCTAAAAGTCCTCCCAAGTTTATGGTCAAAGTTCTTGCACCAACAAACAATATAAACTATATCGCTATCAAACTGTATGAACTACACAGCTGTTAAGCTATTTGAATTATATTGGCTGGAAACACTTACTCACATTGTGATATATTATGAACTGATGGTTTCTCACAGAGCAGACCAATACAAGTTTAACATTGAAAATCTTCCATGTTTACGGATCAAGATGAAAGTCTTCCATGTTTACGGATCAAGATGATATTTATTCTTGTTTACATATCAAGATGAAATTTGTCCATGTTTACGGATCAAGATAAAAGACGTTCTTGTTTACGGATCAAAATAAAAGTCATCCATGTTTAGGGATCAAGATGAAAGTCCATTCTTGTTCACAGATCAAAATGAGAGTCGTCAATATTTACGGATCAAGATGAAATTTGTCCATGTTTATGGATCAAGATGAAAGTCGTTCTTCTTTACAGATCAAGATGAAAGTCTTCCATGTTTACAGATCAAGACGAAAGTCATTCTTGTTTACGAATCAAGATGAAATTCCCATGAAATTAAAGGAATATTCCCAATAAAGGAATACTCCCATGTTTTTAATTAAAGGAATATTCCCATGTTTTTGATTAAAGGAATGTTCCCATGTTTTTAATTAATGAATATTCCTATGTTTTTTGTAACCTTTTAGATGAAAGAGAACAAGTTGAGAAACAATTTAATACAAAAATCATGTTGATATGTTATTCGTACCAGGAGATACTCAAGTTTTAAAGTTTACAAAAAATGCCAATAAACGAAAGGAAAAGGCTCAGTATGATATCACAGCAACACATTCTCCCACAAAGTTGATGTATTTCATTAAAATCTATCACCTTTTTTTATTAGTAAACCCGCTAGAAAAATAAATTGATAAAAGTTAGGCATTTGTATACATTGCCAGATATACCTTGCTTCAATAACTTTTGGAAAATTGTTTCTAATCATACAGAAACAACCAATTAACATTCAGAGAAATACATAAACATTTGCAATGGAATTGCCTCTATGACATCATCAAACATGAATTCATCATACTGTACAAAAACTTCAAAATGCAATTAAGAACATCTTTAAAAATCCATAGCTCCTGAACGGAATATGATATCGACCTGATTTTTGTACCAAATTGGCTCTAAAAGTATGCTCTTTCAAATAAGATTTTACAAAAAAACCTTGGAAATATTACAAAAAAACCCCATGGGAATATTATAGAAGAAAACAAAAAATGCAAATATTACAAAAAAAAACATCGGAATATTACAAACAAAGCATGGGAATATTACAAACAAACCTGGGAATATTACAAAAAACCATGGGAATGTTAAAAAAAACCATGGGAATATTACAAAAAACAAAAAACCATGGGAATATTACTAAAAAAAAACCATGGGAATATTACAAAAAAACATGGGAATATTACAAAAAACCATGGGAATATTACAAAAAACCAGAAATATTACAAAAAACATGGGAATGTTACAAAAAAACCATGGAATATACAAAAAAATGGGAATTTTACAAAAAAATGGGAATATTACAAAAAAACCATGGGAATATTACAAAAAACCATGGGAATGTTACTAAAAAAACCATGGGAATATTACAAAAAACTATGGGAATTTTACAAAAACCATGGGAATATTACAAAAAAAAACCATGGGAATATTACAAAAAAACCATGGGAATATTACAAAAAACCATGGGAATATTACAAAAAAACATTGGAATATCACAACAAACAATGGAAATAATCCAAAAAAACCCATGGAAATATTACAAAAAACATAGAAATATTCCTTAAAGCTACAACATATCAGGAAAGAATACAATAAGATACATAAGACTTTGCAGAACTTGAGGATGTGATGTCACAACTAATCTGGTTTTAGTCATTTGTAAATAAGAAAGAACTGTTAAGTGGAATACCTCCTAAACGGAGTAAGATATTGCAGTAATTACTTAGCAATTCTGTTTCATATCTTTCATACATGTATAAGAAGATTTTTTTTGACTCATTGAGTAACAGCCTCCTGCTTGATCCATGGTGGTAGTATTTTGATGTACCTTCATGCTTGACCACTGGCATGATGAATAACTGGTTATATATTTTCAGTCCGATGCATCCAAACTCACCAGAGTTAGTGTTTGCACTGGGTCCAAAAATCGGACCGGGTACTCGACCTGCATTATCGGTCATTATCGGTCGTGCCGACAAGGCCTTTTCAATATTTTTCGCGGAAGTAGTTTGTGTTAAAATCTAACAGTGTACCTTGTAAAATCTTGTGATAGTTCTTGTTTTTTCAATATTTTTTTTTTTGGAAGTAGTTTGTGTTAAAATCTAACAGTGTACCTTGTAAAATCTTGTGATAGTTCTTGTTTTTTCAGTTGTATCTTTGTTTTTGTGAATAAAGAAATAAAATACAAATGTTTCTTATATTGACTTGTCATCATAAAATACCGCACAATAATAATATACTCACTTCCTCAAAATTTCACGGGACAGGTGTTTTCTGGAATAATACACGATTCCATTGTTCCGTTATGTGCACGCTCAGTAGCTTGTAACAATTTTATTTGGATACAACTTGTGATTGGTTCATAATAGGTGTTACATTTTTTTTCAACAAATAGCAGACACGCTTCCAAAATAGTTTGGTAATGTACAATCACAATATATTTTTTCTGCAGCATACTACATACACTGCTTGTTGTGCGTTGGTTTGTATATCTTTTTTTTTTACAGCGAAGTTTAGGGAGTTTAGGTTTTGCGCTAATAGTACATGTAGTACTACTAGCATTTCTACGTTACTAGCCACATTGCTCGTTCAACATCATTTCTGCGATCTGTGACAATCATTTTGATCGTTTTATTGTATTGCGTTGAAATAGAAAGAAAAAAAACACTATAATTCTTAAGATTTATTCTTTTAAGATACAATTCTGAAACAGAAACAGTATGCAATTGGTAATATTATGAAAATCCATACCTAGGTTGTATTTTCAGAACCGGGTAGCAACACAATCGGTCGGGTACTCGGATATTTTGGGTACCCGGATATTTCGGGTACCCGTGTAAACACTAACCAGAGTGTTTATAACTCACTGATGAAAACATCCTTTTAAAGTCCATTTGATGAAATAACCTCTTTGAGAGGAATGGTCCATCAATCATTCATGGACATTGCATAATTTCCTCCCTGTATAATTATTTTTAGGGTCAGCTAAGGACTAATCTGTTCCATTTCACTGCAAAGGAGGTTTGTGGCTTCAGCCCCAGATGAATGACCTATTGTGCACAATGTAACAATAGCTGGTTGCTAGCAATGGGAAGTGTGAAGAGGCTCTCAGGTTAGAAGGTGTGGATTACCCCTGTGTTGTGTATGGTGTAACAATAGCTGGTTGCTTGCAAGTGAACTGTGAAGAGGCTCTCGGGCTTGAAGGTGTAGGTTTCCCCTGATTTTGTGAAAGTCGGGTTGGAAGGGCCCAAGGGATAAGAATTCTTAATGAAATTAATCCTCAGCCCACGTTACATGCATGACTGGCTCTGCAGTAACCAAATCCACAATACCTGGCTCATCACAATACGTTTCATTGTGTGCATATAGATGGTCGGCAGTGTAATTACTGATGCATAAAATCACTGAACTATCTGTGTTGGGTTTTTTAACTTCTAGCAGTCTAAAAGTCATACCCGCCGAAATGGATGTTTTGCGAGTGAAAAGACTGACATTTTGTAGCGAGAATTGGGCGTAATGGAACTACCCATTAATAGTTTTTGCTACATAGTTCTGAGATACTATAGAGCTGAGCTATCAACTTGCCAAATTTTATTTTGAATATACTGTCAATTGCTATTTCTATTCTTTCTGTTAGGATACAAAAAATTATATTTGGTTGTGCATTGAACAATGATAGTACAAACAACACACTGTGCTTTACACGTGAGAAAAATCAACACGTTAAGTATGTTAATGGTATATCAACAGGTATTCTATTTGCTTACAAGGGCTTTTTGTCGAAAAGTGAAGGCTTCTTTTTAGCTAATTTATAGGAATTTGGAACATTGTGAATGTTTCACCTCAAAATGTGCATAAGGAAAAATAATGCAGAACCAGCTGTGATGCGTTACGGAAAGCTATTAATAATCTTGGGATGATTTGGATTGCACCAGTATTATGTGGATTGGTTTTAAGAACAAAATCATTGAAACAATAGTTGAATACTTTTAGTTTGCACGCAGTGGAGGCCAAGTTTGTTCAGATTTTCTTTGAGGGCGAAAAAATTATGGATTGATCAACACACATGAGAGGCCGTTCATGTGTGTATATTTATCATGCAAAAGTATTATGTGGTTTTACAGATTTGAGAGTGTGTACACATAGTGTGGTCATAGCTAGAATCGTCACTCTTGATAATACCAGTGACCGTTAGAGGCTGAGATGGCGTATGGGTGAGGGGCGGGACAGCATGAGGGAGATGGTGGGACGGCATGTACGAGAGGGTGGGACGGCTTGCCATGTTTGATGGCATAGCATGCCACATGTGGGATGTAGGCCAAGTGAAATGGAACTTTAGACAACATTTTATTTAACAATTAGCCAGTTCAATGAAATATCTTAAAGCAAAACAAATTAAATGAAATTACTGATGAGAAACTTTTTAAACTAATTTTTCTTAAACAAATGTATGACAAACTTTACTTGTGGTGAATATAAAACAATTTTTAAGAATGCAGGGATAAAAAAAAATATAAAAAAGTTTATTCAAAGGATATGATAACAGATATTAATTCATACTAAAAGTTTAATAAATAGCATACTTCTTAATTTTTGGTATCATAATCATGCAACCTAACGTTGTCGTTTTGCCTCGCTCTTGCACTTCTTCGTTCCTGATTGTTGGCAATGATATTTGAGCCAAATATTGTTTTAATTTTTGTTAAATTCAGTCATATAATAAGAAATATATCTCAGTGTAACAAAATATATAAGATAACTGTTAAAAATGGAAGAAAATAAGCCAAAATCCGACATTGGAAAACGCTTATTCGCCTCTTCATAGCATGTTTACAATACACAAACAACAGGAAACCCTCTGCACACAATAGTACAGTCCATGCAGCTCAAGCGTGCAAAGATTACGTCAGAATTTAAAATAGAGGGATACATAAGTGGACGTGAAATGTTTTCTGTCAGCGATTTCTATTTGTTAAAAAGTACGGATCCTTTTTTGCACCAATCACATTGGATTTTATATATATGGTAAACAGATATATGTTAATTTTTAAGCCGTGTGAAATGGACTCCCAAATACTTCCATTCATAAGTTACAAAGGTCAAGCGATGAGAACCTTGTAATTTTGCTTGCGCTCTCATTGAAAAACAAGAAAAAATTCATTTGATGGTTTACAAAGTACAGTACTTTTTTTTTGAATAATTAAAATGGACAGGTCTCAAACGATAGGAAATGAATTCAAGTTCTCTATACCGTTTGAAATGGAACAAAATATTCAGAGACTTTAGTTTTTACAGTGTTTGAAGTGCAAAATATGTGTGATTTTTTTAGAGCGTTTTGCACAGTTAAAGAGAGTATCGCAAGCGTATGCATGAAACATTCCCATATGATAACAAAGATATGTGACACGGGTGTCGTTGAAACATAAATAAAGTATTCATGCATAAGATTTATTACGCTTGATTTGAACATGTAGAACAAAGGGTCGAACATCAATACCATCATGATCACGGGCATGAAAAGTGTATAAGATTATTCTAGGCAGTGTTCACTCACATTCAAGTTCAATTTCTTTTTGAGGGGGAAGGATTTTCCCCTGTGTGTAATTTTTTGGGGGGGATTTAAAGAAAAAAAATGGGGGGGGGGATTTCTTTTTGGAAAAATACCAAAAAAGGCCAAAAAAACCCCAAAAACCTAAATGGCAAATTTGACATTTTTCGGGCAATTTTTAAAATTATTTTTGAGGGGAAATTTAATAATGTGTGCGGTAATCCCACAATCCTGCATCTTAATGTGAACACTGATTCTAGGACTCCATGTTTATACACCCTCACATTTCCTTCGACTGTTCCTTCATATTCGGTGGGGACATTTAATTTTATTAGTAAATTTGGTAACAATTACAAACTGGACAGATATTCACCATTTTACGACTAATAAGCAGTTTTATTTAAATGCAAAAAGTTTGAAAAATTGGGCAAAATTATCCACAAATTTACACCTAATAAACAGTTTTACTTGAAATATTAAAAAGATAAGAATTACAATTTGTAAAAACAAACTTTGTAACAAAATTGAGCAAAATTATTCACTATTTGATAAGTTATAAGTAGTTTTACTTGAAATATAACAAAAAATATTAAAATTTGTAAGAATAAAGTTTGTAACAAAGCTGGGCAAATATTAACTATTTTATAACTAATAAGCAGTATTATTTGAAATACAAAAAATATTTGCATTTGTGAGATATTGGAGTAAAGTCATATGCTATGGAGATTTACACTACGGATTAATCTATCTGTTGGACGTGTAATTTTGATTGACCTTTCACACTGTAAATTTCAACATGGAGTTGATCCGTAGGGAAACTTGCTTGCTCTGGAGTAGGGTAATGTCAGAGCTTTGTTAAGGATTCCAACACGGGATCAGCCATATGTCAGAAACGACCTGTGTTTATCGTTGAGCACGTGTAAAGGAACACATGTTGAGATGTTACAGAGTCAACGTGGATTGGACCCGTGTAACTTTCAACATTGGTCAAATTAAGTTAAGTGGTTTGAAAAGGTCTCTTGACGTGGCCAATGTGTGAGGGCGAAAGCCTTGCATTCTTTCCCCCAACACAATTATGAGCCCTTTGGTGGTCCTCGTGACTTTGATGCATATCAAATACTTTTGGTGTACATCACCACTCAACATCACCTTGGTAATTAAGCTACAGATCAGATTGGTATTCGACCACAAAATGAGAGGGTCAATGTTTGGGAAATTCAACCTACGTAAATATGTAACTTACAGTTTAACGATTCGAGTAATGTATCTATTGAGTGATGCAGCTTGTGTATGTTAAATGTTAAAAGCATTTGATGCGGAGTTGGACAGTCGGGCTAGGTACCAATGTGGCGAGCAGATGTGCGTTTAGTCCTTCTGTATGAAGATTATAATTGTGACGGATTAGTTTGGTGGTCAAGCTAGTTCATCTGAAAGAGGACGATCGACTGACAGGAATGTTACGGTGAAGAAACTACTTAAGTATCTCATGCTGTTAAAGAGTTTTTTAAGATTATAGGAATGTTGTCGCCCCATCAGTACATTCACAAGTAAATTAACACTGCCGTAGGGTTAGAACGTCACTTGCATTTTTCAATTTCCTCTATTGATCGCGAGAAATCTGCGATTTTATCGATCACACATCGCAGAACCGAACATATATAGGGGCCTACATGTGTGATCGATAGCATTGCAAATTTCCTGCAATCAATAAGGAAAATTGAAAACCAGAAGTAATGTTTTCAGCGCGGCGACCTTCACTTCTGAATCTATCTATGGGACAATACCTATCTTTAAAGGTTGGTCTCACTTACGTAGAAACAACTGAAATGCAGACTAGTCAGATCCTCACTCCTCAGAAGTCTTTTTGTATTCTATTATATTTTCTCGTAAAATTCTATGGTTCATAAACTATTGGATATGACAGGGAAGTAGTAAATATAGTCAAACAAAATCTAGTAAGGTAACGATGATATTCCATTTTACCACCAGAAGAAAGTTTGAAGGAAAAGATATAAAATCATTGAATACAAAATTGTTAAATTGATTTTTTGTATAATGTACGTATTCCTACATTACATTTCAGAATTACTTTTCCCTTTAAAAATTACAATTAATATTGACACTTGAACCTTTTGCATTACCCTCATTTAATTCAATCCATGGGTAGGGGGAGGGATGGGGGTGTTGTTAAGTGGGTCATTTATTTCCCAAAGTTATGCTAAAAGGTCCAGAAATTTTGCTGAAAGGTCCAGAAATTTTGCTAAAAGGTCCAGAAATTTTGCTGAAAGGTCTAGAAATTTTGCTGTAAGGTCCAGAAATTTTGCTGAAAGGTCCAGAAATTTTGCTGAAAGGTCCAGAAATATTTTGCTGAAAGGTCCAGAAATTTTGCTGTATTAACCTTTTGTTTTTTGCTCTTCAATCATATTGAGCACCTGAGCATTTTTAAAGACCGCTATTTTGACACAAATTTTGATATATTTTTGTATGCCATCAGCCATTTCCTTTTTTATGCCATCAGCAATTATTATCATTTTTTCATTCTACAACTCCCTAATCCAAAAGGCTGGCTTCATGTCACCACAGGAATCATGTTTGTTTATGATTATTATATTAACATATACAGTACATTCCCAATATGTGAACGCTCTATGGGATGGAGAAGTAGTATGTCAATGGCATGAACGTATGCAATGAATAAAAACAGTGAAAAAATTGCAAGCATTTTCATTAGGTCACAACATCAAACATTGTTATGGTAAACCCAAGGAGGGAGAATTAATGAAGAGATTGCAGTAATGAAGTGTTGAATGTTTAGAGCAATTAGTTGGGTAAAGCTTAAATGAGGAATAACAGGGTGCTATAGAGATTAATGGCGTTTTACTTTCAATGTTTTAAAGAGATAAATGAATTTTCATTTGTTATACAAGGTTAGAGAAATTCAGGATGTACAGTATGCAAGGTTAAAGGAATAGTCCAGCGAATTTTCATTTGTATATTCTGTACATTTTACTGTACTTTACTCTGGAATTCTCAAGATAACCCATTACAAACTTCAGTGTCTCCCTTTTTATTCAAAAATATCTTAAAACAAGTTTAGTAGCTACTTAAACCCATTATCACACCCGCATGCCTATGTTTTAGGAATCTGATTAGGGTTGGAGTTTAAGGGGTAGGTAGGAGCTTTGATTGGGGTAGGAGTTATGGAATGGGTAGGAGGGGTAGGAGCTGGGGTATGGGATGGGATAGGGTTGGGGTAGGAGCTGGGATATGGGATGGGATAGGGGGCTGGGGTTGGGGCTTGAATAGTGGTAGCATTTTGGGTATGGTTGGTTGTTTGGGTAGTTTTTTTTTCTCTCTCCCTTTTTTTATAATGTATCCTTTTCGATATATATTTTCTCTTGTTACTATATATAATTTTATATAGCTACATGTTTCTAATATTTTTATGTCATGTCTTGGGGACTTGTGTTTAACAAGTTTTCTAAACTTTCTGTAGAGTCTCCTCGACCTTTTCTTGTGATTAACAATCTGTATGTCATTTCTTTCCTGTATTATATATTAACTTGTACTTTCTTCCACTGCAAATATGTTCTGAATGTTTAATGAATTGTGTTGCAAATAAAGTGAATACAAGTACATGATAAAGGGCTATAAACAAAATAATTTAATATGAAAATCATATAGATATCTTTTTCCATTTAGGAGTTATTGCATTTCAAAGATTGCACCAGTGTATTGAAAAGTGACCTCACAGTCTACAGTGTGATGTCACACAGGCAAATCCAAAACAATTTTTGTATATTTCTTTGAAAATTAATTGGCTCTTCCTAAATTACTGGAAGCATTTGTTGTGTATTATATTGAGATGGGACCACAAGCACTTTATGAGAAACATGCTGTACCCATTTGCTCATGAACCTTATGCTCCATAGCCTAAAGAAAACATTTGTTTGTTTTATAGAAATACATAATAATTGTCTTGGATCAGCCTTTATGACATCACACTGTACACTGTGATGTCACTTTTCAACACACTTGATCACACTGTACACTGTGATGTCACTTTTCAACACACTTGCAAAATCTTTGAATGTAATAGGTCCTAAATGGAAAAAGATATCAATTTGATTTTTACACCAAATTGTTTCTTTCATAGTCGTCCATCATATATTTGAAAATGAAATTCATGGGAATATTTCCAAGTTTAAAGTCTGTTAATAGCAAGATTAATGAGTTTGTGATGGTCACAGTTGTAATTTTGTTTAAGAAGTGGGAAAGGGAAATGGGATTTTGAATCCAGAGCAAGCTAGCACACCCCACTTCCCACTGCAGAATTAAGGGAGATCTTTCCTCCAACCTCACATTTTAACTGAGATGCTTATTTGGCATGTCATGGCACAAAAGTTGTGCAGTGAGCTCCAAATAAAATATAAAATGATAAAAAATATTTTATTTTCAAGTGAGGGAACAGGTACCTGCCACCTGTCTGGAAGGGGGGGGGGAGGGGGTAATTGACCCTTGTGATCATTAATAGGATCACTATACAAAAAATATATATATGGAAAAGGGGGTGTGCTTTCCACCACCCATAGGCTTTCAGATCTTTTAATGAAATTGGTGAAAGTTTTATAAATTGACATATCATGCATAGAGCAAGATTTTTGCATCTTATTTTTTCCTTCTAATTTTCCTCTTTCACAGTCTCATAAACACTGTCTTAAACACTGAACATTGGGATTCATTAAAAACTATTAATTCAACAAAACTTCTCTAAAATGCTCTACTGTAAAATGAATAATTTCTACTTGAGCAGAGAACCTTACCAGAAACTGCTATGCATATCAAAAGGCATATAGTGCAACTATAATGCACGCTGCATAATGACAAGCAAGCAAAGCTGATAAAACATTGCTGGTAGTGCTGTGCACCCAAGGGCGCACACACAATGACCTGGATGGGCAGGTGTTCTGATGTGTTCGCTGCAAACCACTCAAAAATCATCCCTACATTTTTTCATTTTCAGGAACAGTAGTGGATTGATTCTTATTTCATGTATTTGGTGAAATTTTTCAAATATTTTGGTGCACATAATTGTGTAGAATTGGTGTCAATATGTGTTATAACAGGGAGTTGCAACCCCCTGATTATAGGTAAGATGTTATACTACAGGTGGCACGGAACTAATTATTTGCCTCATTGAAGCCTTTGATGAAAGAGTCGAGTTGGGGGTCCTTTTTGTACCAGAATGTTATAGAATTGGGATCGTTTGTGATGTTTTCCCAAAAGTACCATCTTATATCTCCCATATGAGGGTGCTTTCAATAGGGGGTAACCAGAGCTTTTGGCCGTTTTTTTTTTTGAAGTGAAGAGGTGTCATACACCCTCACCAAATCACTCAAATTTTGGTATGGGTCCTTGGTAAAATAGTTCCCCAAGAAACTTATACTGAAACAAATCTCGTCAAGTTAGGATATGCATAGTCAAGTCCTATCTTTTCTCTACCATTCCTGAAATGTTCAACTTCTCAGCTTATTTATTAGCTTTTTCTCTGAGGGTTCTCATTTTATGATGGCGGAGCATACCTTATTAGTTTTGTGCTACAGTACCTGCATATACAGTGGAGGTGACCTATAAGTATGAGCCTGATATTCATACTATAGATGGGTGTGTATTGATGGAAGGGGAGAAGGTGATAGGGATGAGGGGTTGAGACAGGAGCAGGGGGTATTGAGGGTGGCCCCTTTGCTCAAGTTGGTTGCCCGGCAACATAACTAGATTGTGTATAATTGGCATTTCTTGAAATTGGTTTAGTTTTTATAAAGATCAAACAATCTGATACAATAGATGTAATAGATTAGAAATTTGCCTAAATAAATTAGGGGTGTGGGGGTGGGGGGGGGGGGGGATATCTCTAGCTGTTGCAGATCTTACTGGTAAGAACTGTTTTGACTCTTTGTATAATTGTTATTTACATCCTTTACTGTCTTATGTATACCCTTACAAAAATATTAGCTTGCAGCAAGCTTGCAAAACGCTTGCGCAAGCTAAAAATTGTTTGCTTGTTGCAAGCATGCTGCAAGCTAAAATTTCTGTAAGTGGTACCCTTTATTACAGTTGTCATTTATACCCTTTTATACATTTATTTTCACCACTGGAATACAGTTGTATGCACCCTATATAGTATCATACTGTACCTCCCGGTATATAGTTGTAATTGATATCCCATTAATATAGTTACACACCCCTTTAATCCACTTATTTGACACTCATTAAATACAGTTGTTATGAGTACTCCTAAAATATGGTTATTATGAATATCCCTTTAATATGGTTATTATAAGTACCCCTTTAATACGGTTATTATAAGTACCCTTTTAATACAGTTAGTATAAGTACCCTTTAATACAATTATTATAAGTACCCTTTAATATGGTTATTATAAGTACCCTTTTAATATGGTTGTTATAATTACCCTTTAATATGGTTATTATTAGTACCCCTTTAATATGGTTATTATAATTACCCCTTTAATATGATTATTATAAGTACCTCTTTAATATGGTTATTATAAGTTTCATTTGATATGGATATTATTATTAAACACATACCACTTTAATATTATTATTATGAATAATAATCCTTTGATATAGTTATTTGACACCTGTACTTAATACGTATGTAGTATGTGCGTACCTATCAATCCAGTTATTTATACCCTTTTAAATAAAGTAAGTCTGTATATCCCTATTAATCCATTGTTTGACACCTCTTTAATACATAAGTTATCAAATACTCTTTTAATACAGTTATTACGAATCCTCTTTATTCCCGTTTTTTGTACCCAAGCAGAATCAGAATTACACTGAAAATATCATTCAGAAGATCTTCATTCTGCAGAGATGCGCCATTTAAATATGTATACAGAAATGCAGGTTTATGATAGTGAAATGATTTGCTGTTGCTAGGCAACCAATAGATAATCCATAGAGTATGACGCCACTTTCTATATTTCAATTTTAGTTTCCCTGTTAGTTTGCGTTTCCAGAACATCAATAAACTACTCAAAATGTGCTTCTGGCTTTTGGGCCGCAACACATATCTTTAGAAGAAGTACAACTTTTTTTGATAATTTCTTTGCGATAACTTAAAATTCACTCATATCTCATTTTATCAGTGTCGGTTTGAAATCAATTGTTAAAAAAAATCTAACTCGAAAACATGTGTTTTCAGGAATTTTTGTTATATTTTACATGTCGTTTATCTCCTTGAATCTTAAAATCGCAAGATTAATGCGTTGTGTCTGATTGTCATCAGATGATATTTTAAGTGTTTAGCAATTTATGAATCCAAAATAAAGTACATATGTTGATATTAGCTACGACAGAATAATTATATTCTTAAGTGGCAGACCCCCTGGGGAGGGGATAAAACCTCATCAACGCTGATGACGTGAAGTGTTTGAATGCATCGCAAGGGAATTGTAAATTGGAAAATGATACGTGCTATCATAGAGAAAAAAAGAAAGAATTACAAACCACTTTTTGGAATTGTTAGTGTTTACAAAATTCATTATGAATAGTTGAAGTGTGTTAATCAGTGTGAAATGTTGCACAGATTGTTTCAGAGGGTGGAATGCGATATAAGCCAGTCAGTTCCCATTGCACTGAAAAGTCGCTTCATTTCATCTTTGGGTATTCCGCCCACTCGAGATTATGAATATATAATGAGCTGAAACAAGCCGTTTTTCGACGATGATTAAGACTCCATGATACTAAGAATCTTTAAATTTTGTTGCTTTATGTAGGTAAAATACGAGTGTAGAATTTGATTTTAAGAGGTTTATAGGAGCGTATGATGAATGTAATGAGATTTTACGAGAGAAACAAGGAACCAAAAAATGAAAAGGAAAAAAAATGACATCCAGGAAATGTGGTCGCAAAATATTTGTTAGATCTCCGTCTCAAAAAATCTTTGCACATTATGTTGAAGAAATTTCTTTTTTGCCAAAATCTGCAGAGATATTAATTTAATTTTTAGGAAGAGAGTCAGACCCTTGGCTCTGAAACATTCGCCCCAAATATTAGGCCGCGTTCACACTTGTCTTGGGATCATGATCCCTGCATGATAAACCAGCTTCCTCGATGAGTGCGAGCTTGCGATCAGATAGTACGAGTCCACATATATGTATGTATGTATGTATGTATGTATGTATGAGTGTGTGTGTGTGTGTGTATGTATGTATGTATGTATGTATGTATGTATGTATGTATGTATGTATGTATGTATGTATGTATGTAAGGGTGTATGTGTGTGTGTGTGTGTGTGTATGTATGTATGTATGTATGTATGTTTGTGATGCCCAGCTCGTAAACATGACATCTCAAGAACAGTACACTGGATTCATGTCATGTGGTACACAGATAGCCAATAGTCTTTAGATGTGCCCTATTGTTTTTGATGGTGATGTCATGCATATATAAGGCAGAGCTTAATATACAAATCTTGAAATACTCATATCTTAACAATTGCATGTTTTTTTGTTTCATTTTTGGTATAGTTATGATGTTAGCTATTTTGCACGTGTACATGGTATAAAAACGTTGAATTTCATTAATATGCATAGTGGGCGGGGCTTAATATGATTTTGCTGAAACGAGCTTGTAAACACTGTAACTCAAGGACAATACATTGGATACAGGTCATATGTGGTACACAGATAAGCCATGGTCCATTTGTGTGCTCTGTTGGTGGTGATGTCATGCAATGCATATCATTGGTGGGGTGGGGTGGGCGTGGGGTTGGGGGGGTGTTAATGTGATAGAAAATCTTGAAAAATGATCATTTTATTGCAACCGTATGTCTGTTCGCATTAATCTTGTGTGTAAAAAATGTTAGGTATTGTGCATGTATGAGCCTCCTTTTTCTCCAAAATAGTTTCTATAATATAGTTATAAGGTCAAAATTGGTTCTACAATCACTCAATCAGTAATAGGCATGAAAATAAATCATAATGAGATGAGTGACATTCCATAGCCATTCAGAAAGGTCAAATAATAATAACTCATATGTCTTGTTAAAAATGGGGCTAAGATGAAGGTTGTTGAAGAGCTGTGACATAGCAAACCTGATCGAAGTTGTTCATTTTATATCAAAAAAATCAGGAGAGATAAAAGTGGGTGTTTTATGCCATTAGGCCCTGGGGATATCCTTTGGTGGAAATGGTTTCACATGGACTGTCTGAGGGTGGGTTATTCAAGAAGGTCATATGATTCTGTAATTAAAGGAATATTCCTATAGTTTATCATGTAATGCATGAAAATGACAATTCAAACTGAAACTTTTCTTGTGTATTATTGATGTACCCTTTATATTCATTTCATATAGTAACCAGAATTAAAGGTTTTGTGGTTCTGATGCTTCTTTTTTCACAAACTAAATTGATTTGAAAAATTTGTATTAACTGTCACGTTATTGCATAATGAAATATTTGTTCCATAATATTTATTCATAAGCCACACCTACCATGCAGATCAATAAAAATGTTGACAACATTAGCATTTGCACAATAATTAACATTATTGCCATAGCACGTATGATGCAAAAAAGGTAGCTCATTTATACTATTTCAAGAATTTGTCAGTAAGCCTCACCTTAGCCACCTACTCATTAATATTCATGACATCACTACCACAACATTGGAACATACTGTATGTACAGACCATGACCCATCTGTGTACCTGATATATCATAAATCTGGTATATCGTTCATGAGATACAGTATGGTGTTTACATTCATTTCAACACTTTCACATTAAGTCACGCCCACCCTAACATTGAAATGCTTCATGGACTATGTGGTACACAAATATTCCATGGTCTGTAGAAGTGCCCTATTGTTTTTGGTGATGTCTCATACATGTTAATTTGTAGGCGGGGCTTAATATGAAAATCTTAAAATGCTTATATTTTAATGATCACGTCTGTTTTGTTTCATATTATGATTTTATCTAGTTTGTACGTGTTCATTTAATAAAAACATTGAATTTCTTTAATATGCATAGTGGGCGGGGCTTAGAATGATTTTGCTGGAAGAGCTTGTAAACACATTATCTCAAATATTTCATGACATGCAATGACATAACAGTTAATACGAAATCAATCAGCATGAAAAAAAGCATCGGAACCACATAATCTTTTGGTTCTGGTTTTGATTAAAAACATTTCTGCTTTTGATCATTTTAGCATAGAAGTGTCGTTTGTTTTTAGAAGCACATTTACCTTTCCAAAATACAAGAATTCTTCAGCACTTTTAAGAAAAGTTTCAGGGGGAAATATTCATGGAGATTTAGTTTGGAGGATAGAAATGTTGTTGACAGGACTTTCAAGAGAGGGGAAGGTGTGGCAGACAGGATTAACATTTAAAAAAGACAAGTTTTTAGAACGAGTTGAAATTATCTTAGTTGCAAAACATGAATTGTATTTTCGTAAGATCTCAGAATGACAATACAGTACAGTCGGGAATAACCGTACACGCTAAGTGCGGGGCGTTAGTGCACTTACCACCATGATGAATGGAGCTGCCCAGCGCGCAAAATCGCTAAACGTGGGTGACCGCGCTAACATCACCGAGCTTGCAGCCCTGCAGCTTCTATTCACCTGTGACTTAACGCGCTAAAAATCGATACACACTGTATGCATTATGTCAATCAAGATCGAAGTGCCTGTGCTTTGTAAAGGGATTCCTAACGTTGCACAGTTATAATAATCTGCTTATCGGATTAGGCCTGGCAGACTTTTTCTTTAGCAAAATGTTTTTAACGCGAGGCCTAGAGGAATTAAAAACTTTCGTAAAATATTATTTTGTTTTCATTCAGTTTCACGTTGAACTCTGGGATATTAATATTTTTTTAATTCAGTCAGCATCGCAACGTTTAGAATCACAGTACACAGGCCCTACTTGCAATATTAAACACGAAATGAGGCAATGTCTTCATTTGCATTGCATTTTTTGGACGGAATTTTCAATAAAAATACTTATTAAATCCATTAGGAAAAAAATTGATGTGAAAATTGAATCAATCCTTCGATTAAATTTAATTTTTTACAGTTTTTGGACAAACAAAATGAATATCGGAAAACAAAAACTGATTCTGGCGATGTTTTTTTTTATTGAATTTAGCTATCCTATCACAGTCACATTAAAAAGCCTAGCGTTAGGCTACATGGTTTAATCGATGTGTAATGGTGTTCTGCTTTTGTTATACAATTAGAATTAGGACATAAGAGCTAATATTTCTAAGCTTTGCTAATATTGGTAGGAGGGTTCTGTTAAATATTAATGACTAAATATTTCGTTTGATATTTTTCACGATTATAGATCTACTGTTAGGCCAAATGTTGAGGATGGGAAATGAATAATTTTAAACTGAAGTTGACATGTCTGTCTTATATTTTTTCCACAGCTTCCGAACTTCTGAGCCTTTGTCAGTTTTGCAGATTAGACAAGATACATTGAAAAATCCCTGGGCCAGTATGGATGCTTATTAATTGCTTTGTCAGTCTAAGTCAACAAGAATTTACAAAAAACTTTAAAGAGCTTTTTTTTTTCTTCCCTTTTGCATGAATAATTATTTTTATAGTAACGTTTCTACGCCATTCTGTCAGCAATCCAATATCAAGGACATCCGGCTTCAGCCAGTATGAAGAAAAACAGCTACAGCATTTGGCCGTGAAAAAAGAGGCAGAAGTCAAGAGGGTCTATAAACTTGTGTCGCGTTGAACCTTTCTTTCTTACTATTAGGCCTACTTGATACAGTAAATAAAAAAATTCCTGTGCATGTGTCAAGTAATGTTGGGCGTAAGGAAATGCTGTTACTGCTTTTTTCTTCCACTTGTGTAGAGTACTTTTTTTTATATTCCAGTTTATGTACAAAACAGAGTGAGTGATATTAGAAAAAGTGTAGGCTTAAATTAACTAAGCTCAATTGGGTAAAAAAAAAAAAGAAGTGAAATTTAGTGCTGTCAAAACTGCACATAAAATAGGTAAGCCTGCATTGCTTCATTCCATGAAAATTGCAATATCAGGGTGGTAGAAGGCATTGAATATCAGGGCCTCCGACATGGGGAAGGGCATAGCCCCTCCCCCCTTCCCGAATAATGTTCCCCCTTCCCGAATAATGTTCCCCCTTCCCGAATAATGTTCCCCCTTCCGAATGTTTCTCCCCTTCCCGAATGTTTCCCCCTTCCCGAATAATCTTCCCCCTTCCCGAATAATCTTCCCCCTTCCCGAATAATCTTCCCCCTTCCCGAATAATGTTCAAAGCAATGGTTTTCAAATTGGTCTTGTGTTAATTATAAAAGCAATGGTTTTCAAATTGGTCTTGTGTTATTTATCCACAACAAAATTAATTGACAACATTAATCCCCCTTCCCCCTCCTCCTCTCACCTGCCATATAAAACCTGTGTCAGGGCCCTGAATATTGGTTTGATCATATTTATGTAGATCCTATTTTAAAAATATGATACAGGACTTTGGTTTTTGATAGGATTTTCTCCACAGATGACCGATGGTGGCAAAAGGTGAAGCCTGGTCCAATTCATAATTATCATTTTACCTGCTTACTTTTTTTTTTTTTTTACCCAATGTCTTGTTTTTAAAATAATTATATTCCGCAAAGTTATTTTCTGTCGGAACTTACCTCCACTCTTAACTAACTGACTTGGTTTTACTTCACTTCATTTTAAATGTTTAGATCGATGCTTCTTTGTGAAGTGGTACGAGAAAATTTAAACGAATATTTTCCCTGCCATCGGGTAATATACAGTACAACATCCCGTCACATACCTGGTTATAACAGAGTTTACCTCAGCAGGTACAAGTGTTGCTGCCGCATAAGACTTCACATTTCCAGGAATCAAAAACAGAAGATTTCCATCATGCCTAATTGAGCATCTTAACATTTTCTTAAAAATTTGGCAGATATATTCTATCATTATTAACTAGCATGCTTGTTCGGCATAACGACACATTAAAGGAGGCATAAAGTCTGATACAATCATTATTTCATATGATAGAGAATACAAGTTCTTAACCAACTGCCAAAAACATCAGAGTCAAATTCTATCTCAAGTTATTCATGTTTGAAATCGACACAGGGGCTGCCATTTTGTTCAATTCTGTATTGAAATATTGTGCATGATGACATAGATTCCCCAATAGGGACATAGAGATTATAATGTAATTCTTTACATATGTGATTAAAGTCTTTTATTTCAAAATGATGTGACACAAAGTTATATCAGCATGTTTTGATTTTTCAATTTCATGAATACACAAAATTTTCCTTCACCCATACAAAATAAAAACACTTGTTCATAAGCTAGAAAACTTGAGGTACATTTTAAAGAAATACAAAGCATTCCAAGATCCTGCTGGGCGATGACATAATCTGCATGTTTGCAATCAAAATGGCAGCTACCATGGTACTATAAAGTAGTAGCATTAAAGTGTTTAACAATTAAACAAAAAAATATGTTAGATTGCTTGGAAGTTATGGAACTTGGTCAGAAAATTAGTTATTTTCAATTCTATTATATGAAATAAAGAATTATGTCAGACTGTGCCTCCTTTAACAGTGAAGTCATTTGTGCCAAAAGAGGTTATATATGAATGATTATTGCTTTAGATTGACTAACATTTAACATTATGTAATGTTTTAATCAGCAAACTATATATTCCAGCTTATAAATACCTCTGCTTTTAAATGCAATCGATGGTGAAACTCATATTGAGTATAGTTCAAAGAAACGACCATTTTTAACAGCTGTGGTTATGATACACATCCCTCAGTATGGTTGACATTGGGATTGTGGAAGCAAGTTGTTAAGAACAAATAAACTAATAGTCGTTAAGAACAAATGGGACTCACCACGAAATACAATCATTATTTCCATAAAATTCCCTCAAGGAAGGGGGTCCCTTCCTGCAGTACTTCAATGATGAAGTAAGGAATTGTAAATGAAGGCCCAAGCAGTACTCAGGCATGTGAGAGACACTTGATAAAAAAAGCTGAAAGTAGCTTATTAAAAATAAATGTTGAAAAAATTGAAAGCAGTTTATTGCTGGCGCGAAGCAGCGCTAATCTTGTGAAACACTTTTAGCGTTGGGGACCAGGGGCCCACTTAAGGGCCCCTGGTGGGGTCAAGGAAACAGAAAATTTGATTTTCTATGACTAGGAAAAAGGTCTGAAAGAAATTATTTAATTTAAAGAAGCTGATTTTCTTAATAAATCACCCCCTTCCTTCAAAAAAAAAAAAGAAGGAATTTCTATCAACTTTTCATTCAGAGCAGAATATAGTTCAGGCATGTCAGCAGCATTGAAAAAATCATTAATGCGTGATCTGACGCCATGTTTTGATGTTTATAAATCAATGGAAAATGAAAAATAACTGCATCACAATTGCCACAAACCCCATTAGCAATATCATGGCACCCTTAAGGGTAGAGTTGGTTCTCTATTCCCTTCTACCATAGCACCACAGTGGACATAGGTTGGGCCAAGTCCGGGGTGACATAATGGCGGGCCACTCCATAAATGTTGCCAACAAGGGTTTAAGGAACCATTAACTGACATCCATGTACCAATATTCCATTTTCACAAGTACATAGTCGGGCGAAGCCAACAGTCGGGAAATGGCAGTGACAAGTTAAATGCTTTTTAACAATTATCTTAACTTTTTATTCTTGTGAGTTAAGTCTTCACTTCTCTCAAAAATTTCCAGTAAATTCTTGCATTTGCATTTCAAAAGGGGCTGAAATTTACTTAAAATGAATGATTCATCTTATTGATACATCTCAATGACAGCAATTAACGTTTTTAAAACTATTTTCGATCAAATTTAACCTCTGGGCTGTCTCTCTATGAATTATCACGGTTAGGCCTAACATTAGGCCTTTCACCCAGTTTTACTATAAGATGGCAACTAGCCTAACATACTATGCGTTCAAACCAAGAAATAAAGAAAAGTCTGGCGAAATCGTATTAACGTTAGACTCTTGTCTAATAAATTACAGTCTCAAAGTATGTGAGAAATCTACGCTACACACAGGTTTTACGGCAAATTTTTTTTTGTTTATCTGCATAAAAAGAAGACAAAAGTTTCGCTTAAATAAATTTATAAAACACTCGTGCTAAGTGCAGTGATGCATGTACACAGATTGGGATCACACTCAGTGCAGTTACGTTACGTATCGCTAACAAGCTTAAGCGCAATGAGGCGTTACTCCTGTAATACTATTACGCTAACCTCTTTGAGGAGGAGCAGATTAAAATGGGATTATCGGACGCGCTTTAGCGCAGAGTTGGGGCAAGTGCCGTCGGTGCATGAAAGACACGAATACAATGGCGGTAAGGGCATTAATCGCGGTAAATAATCCGCGCTAACTGCGATATCGGTACGCTTATTCCCGACTGTACTGTATATGCGGAAAAATATGTGTTGACACTTCATCAAAATTGTACAAGCCTGAGACCCCCTTTTGCTTACTTCTGATCATATGTCGTAAGCCTTACTTCTGATCATATGTCGTAAGCCTTACATTTATAAAACATTGTCACAATGATTTATTGTGATGTAAATTATACATTGTAGTGTATCTTTTGAAGGCTGATGATATTGCCCTGCAGCATTTTGATATGTTTTAAGATAATGTACACTTTACATATGTACAGGTAATTAAAGTAATCTTTCAATTGGTTTATGTTTACATTTATTCATAACAAGTAGCAGCTTTGGCTTCTGGGTTATTGTGTTCTTTTGTGAGTTCACCTCGGAATTTACAGATGAGGGGGTGAGGCACCATAGTGCTCCCTGATGACTGGAATCATAAATGTCACGGACAAGTGATAGTCAAACACACCCTCATAGACTACCCCAACCTTACCTCAAGAGCCTCTCTCAATTTCGATTTGTCGTTTCTACACAAATGATACCAAACTTTAAAGTTGAATATCTCCTTAACGGAATAAGATTTTTGATTGTTTTCTTCACCATTTGTTTCATTTCAAGTCCTCTTTCATGTAAGATGGACGTGCTTGACCACTGAACTAATCCTTTAATATCTCCTTGATAAAATAAGATTATTGAATGCTTTCTTCACCATTTTGTTTCTTTTGAAGTCTTTCTTTCATATAGTATGGACTTGCTTGACCACTGAACTAATCCTTTTAACCTCACAACCAACCACCAATTTGATGACTTCATATGAATAATATGGATATGATTGAGGGTGAACTTTAATCCCTCAATGTCCAAATTATCCAGTAAATAAAAGTTCAAACCGTTTTAACCTCAAAGGTGATCCAAAATCCCTCCACACCAAATCACGCAAAATCATTCATAGCCCACTTGGGTTCAAAACAGAAATACGCAAACTCGATATTGACTGAAATCACCCAATAAAATGACCATTATTAAATCATTTTGCTATTTGTCCAACTTTAAACCCTTTTATATTTTACTTTCCAAAAGCTCCAGTTTAGCACCTGTCCATTAAATACCTTCATTATTTTAGAATTGTGGCAACTCTTCATAATCAAAAATATAATCTGTTTTGTTTGCCCTCTGGCCATGCAGTGTGGATTGGTCATTGTTAGTAGGAACTATTTGACCATCACCACTGACCTATATTTAGAATAGTTGGTGACCTACTAATGCTTATCTGACACTTGGAGTTCAGTGTTGTCAGTTGGTCTGTGTGAGCACTTCATATTTGTAATTTAATTGTTTTCTGAGATGGTGTACTTGTGACCTAGATGACAGTATTAGTGTGGTATATCAATTACTTCCGCTAATAACAGATAATAGTATAGCAGTTTGTTTGACGTTAGATTATGAGTTAGTAATGTCTTGGTTTGCATTTTGTTTTAACACTCGTTGATGATTGTGTTTGATGTTGGCGGTCTGATATTTGTATCCTTTCCTGAATGATATTTGTAAAATGCTTATAAAGCGTTAATCGTTATAGAGAACCTTAGTGTTCTATGATCAGTTTATTCCAATTTGATGTGTTTATCCTGTTCTTAAATCTGTTTGGGAATTTATATATTTTACTGATTTACAGTTTTGACCAAAATTATGCAAAACATTTAATTTGTTTAACTATTGAGATGGGTGCACTTTATAACATAACATAACATTACATCACATATCATAGTATAAGATAATGTAACATAGCATATCATAGCATAGCATAGCATAGTATAACATAGCATAGCATAGCATAGCATAACATAGTATAACAGAACACAACATAGCATAACATTACATTATATTACATTACATAATATAACATTACATTACATTACATAATATAATAATACATAACGTAACATAACATAACATAACATAATATAACATAACAAGATGATGAACAGAATTGGAGCTAACTACCCACTCAGGCAAACCATTCCACTCATTAACAACTCTTTGCAAAAAGCTAAAATGCTGAATATCTATCCGTTAGAACTCTTTGGTCAATTTTAAACTGTTACCACGTGTCACATGAGTATTAGCTTGAACATGCAAGAAATAACAGGAAGTCAAAGCATCACTACCATATAGGAATTTAAAAACTATTTTGTCTCTTTCGAAGTCCTCTTTCATATAAGATGGACATGCTTGACCACTAAACTAATCCTTTCAACTCAGAATAAAAGAAAAATGAATTTCATTTGATAGAAATGAATAAATTTGTATCTGCAACTATTACTTCACACTTAGCATAGCATAGCATAGCAAGGTTTAACGTCCCAAAAGCATCCAGTGCTGGACATTATATCAAGACGGCCAGGGCCTTTGATAACCAGTTGTGAACTCACTGGTTGCAGACTCACCGGGATTCGAACCCGGGACGGCGGGTGAGAGGACAACGCACTAAGCACTACACCACGGAGGTCCACTTTACACTGCAACTTGTCTCTTTGCAATGCACTCGTCAAAATCTTTTTACTACATATTGAATAAGATATCAACATAGTTTTTCTCTAATTATTTAGCAGGTCACTGCGCAAGATATAAGAGGTGTTTGACCTCAAATCACGTCACCTCCAAATTTTAAAACAAAGACAAATGGTGTAGGGCAGCGATTCGCAATAGGTAGGCCAAATCTAGCTTGCCAGAAAATCCACTCTGGCACTTGAACAATAGTCGTAGCAGGAAAAAATAATCTGGATTTGATCGGTAAAAATCTCAATTTTGGGTTTTCCTAGGCAGATCTGCATACTATAACATCGCGGCTTATCAAGCAAAATGTTATCTTTAGTTCCGTTATAAAATGAGCAGACTCACAGCTTGTCAAAGGAAGGCTAATAAGAGAACCGCCGACATCTGGCATGCATCCTTCTTGTCGGGCAGGCTCTCGGCTTGTTTGTATTCAGGGATTGTTTTGACGGTTTTTGTTTGTCACGTGACGCTGGTTACGTCATGGGATTGGTCCACGGCCTGAGGTTGTTGTTAAATGATGGCCTTGGAAAAAAATAATTTAGAACCCTTGGTGTAGGGTATTACTAGAAAATAACTTTCAGAAAAAAACGGAAAAAAAAAAAAACCCCAGGGCCATAGTATGTAAAACTCTGGTAGGACCTTTCGACTTTTATCTCGTTGCCCCAAGAAGTCAAGATGTTTTGTAATAAGAAGCCCGGTTTTGAGCATTTTTTGTTAACGATATCCTTTTATGGCTAACTCCAACCAGCAGCAAAACTTGGAAATTAGAAAATTTGTGACAAGGTTTCTCTCGTATTCTCAAAGAATGAGAAATGGTGGGTAATTTGAACTTAGCTTAGCATAGCAAGGTTTAACTTCCCGAAAGCATCCAGTGCTGGACATTATATCAAGACAACCACGGCCTTTGATAACCAGTTGTGAACTGACTGGCTGCAGACGCACCGGGATACGAACCCGGGACGTGCGGGTGAGAGGACAAAGCACTTACCACTACACCACGAAGGTCTGTCATTTGACCTTGAAGCCAAATCTCTTCTTCCAAATCTTTACTAATTATATTATTTGCAGAGATACAGTATGTTGCAAATCCTTGCTGTCCTTTGAAAATGATTTCATTTGCTTTGTGCTTCTACAAAAAGGGTTTGTAATTTTTCAGCCGTAAGAAATTTCTGGAGTGCGAGGGACAGTTTTTGAAGGAGCAAACGTGTATTTTGTCATCATACAACATCTCAGCAACGAACGTCCCTATTGAATACCATCGCGGAAAATGTGAGAAGTTTCACACCGTCAAAGCAAAGCACAGTTGTCCATTGAATTAATCAATTGTAGAAAGTGCTATGAACTGTGTATAGGCTGTTATATTAAGGTAATGCAATCACTGCTCAATTCTGCTTTTTATTCAATTTATTTGTAATTTTCAAAATGATGTTGAACAAAAATCTCTCTTCAATTGTTATCTGATAATTTGTTTATGTGTTTATGATGGTTTTGAAAACTTTTGAGTAAAGTTCAGCTTTTTACATTGTGTAATAAATTGTCAACAAGGTAATTGCAACAGTGACTTCAGATTGTGGGATCTCTCCACATTGCTGTTTAAAGGATTAGTTCAGGGGTCAAGCATGTCCATCTTATATGAAAGAGGACTTTTAAAAGACCCAAAATGGTGAAGAAAGCATTCAAAAATCTTATTCTGTTAAGGAGATATTCAAGGATGAGTTCAGTGGTCAAGCATGTCCATCTTATATGAAAGAGGACTTCAAAAGAAACAAAATGGTGAAATTCTCTTAAGGAGTTATTAGAGTTTAAAGCTCTGTCTTATCTGTGTAGCAATGACTGGTGTAGTAAGTCTACTATGGAAGGTTGGCACCTTCATCCTCACACTCTTAACAATTGTTAATAGATTTTAAAGAAAATTAATTCAACTTTTTTTACTTATGGAATTATTTTTCCTCAAGTTTTCTGCACATGGTACATTATGATTGACCTTAGTAGAATAAGTTTTACCACTTTCCTGACATCCCATGGTTTTTAAGCCACAGAATTGCAGGACAAAATATGATAGAATACATGAAGACGGAGGAATCAGAGGCTATGACATCACAACTAGTCTGATTTCAGTCGTTTCTACACAAATGATCCTAAAATTAAAAGTTTAATATCTCCTTAATGGAATAAGATTTTTGAACGCTTTCTTCACCCATATTTTTTTTTTTTTGAAGTCCTCTTTCATATAAGATGGACATGCTTGACCACTGAAGTAAACCTTTCAACTCAGAATGAAAGAAAAATAAATTATATTTGATAGAAATGAGTAAATTTGAATCTGCAACTATTACTTCACACTTAGCATAGCATAGCATAGCAAAGTTTAACGTCCCGAAAGCATCCTGTGCTGGACATTATATGGAGACGGCCATGAGGATGGACTTGCCTGACCCCTGAACTAATGCTTACTTCTACTACAATATACCATTACTGTGTATTACATAAATTGAACACAAAATATCAGTATCAATAAAATATGCAATTTTGGTAATCGAATCATTTCAAAATGTAGTTTACATCAAGTAAGTTGCAAAAAATGACTGTAATGTGTATTTCACATGATTTTTAAACAATTTCTTGCCACCAAAAACCACAAAAACACAGGGCTTGCGGGGTACGTCAGGGTTGGAAAAACCAGTAGCTTGCTCGCCATCGGCGTGATGCACGCTTTGCATGCAAGCGGTACACACTTTTTCATTCAATTTTATTTATGTCTCCCCCCCCTCATAAATTTTATTTTGGTGGCACCACTGGGAGTCTGAAGGAGATGCAATGAAGATGAATGCAGTACAAGATAGAATATATGGATTGATTACTTCAGTTAAGTAAATTAGTGCCATGTGATTAGAGCCTTGTACGACTAGAATTTTGTACATAATTTTGTTATGAACAGGTAGCCAGTGTAGATTGTAAAGAACCAGTGTAGGTTATGAAGAACCAGTGTATGTCCTTTTTTTTCTAAGTCAGTAAAGGAGATAAGGCAAGCTGCAGGATTTTGATAACTTGTTAACCTTGGTCTTGATAACCCTTACTGAAATATTAGCTTGCCGCAAGCTTGTGCTAGCTAGCAAGAACGGTCTGCAAGCTTGCGCAAGGTAACAAATATTTGTGCTCGCGTGCGCAAGGTAACAAATATTTGTGCTCGCGTGCGCAAGCTAATGTTAGCTTGTGCAAGCTAGTATTTGTTCCAAATACTACCTTGCATTATGCTTGCGCAAGCTTGCAGCGTGCTTGCGCAAGCTTAAAATGTTAGCTTGTTGCAAGCGTGCTGCAAGCTGAAATTTCTGTAAGGGAAGTCTTTCGGTAGTAGGTCAATCAGGAGACTGTTGTTGTTGTCAAGCCTGGAATTTAAAAATCCATGAATCAGCTTTTCTGTTGTGGGTACTCATTGCAACTATTTGGAATGGGAGTCTAAAATAGAGAGAATTCAGTGGTCATAGCCTCAGCTTGGCATGCTAGAGCTCCAGAGTTCATGCCACCATGGTGGGTCTTCCCTTACAAAAATATTAGCTTGCAGCACGCTTTTGCAGCACGCTAACAATTTTTAGCTTGTGCAAGCATGCTGCAAGCTTGCTGCAAGCTAGTATTTGGAACAAATTAGCTTGCGCAAGCTGGCAAAAACTATCTGCAAGCTTGCACAAGCTAGCAAAACTTTTTAAAAGCTTGCCCAAGCTAACAAATATTTATGCTAGCTTGCACAAGGTATTGTTAGCTTGCACAAGCTAGTATTTGTTCCAAATACTAGCTTGCAGCACGCTTGATGCAAGTTAGCAGCACGCTTGCTCAAGCTTGCAGCACGCTTGCTCAAGCTTGCAGCACGCTTGCTCAAGCTTGCAGCACGCTTGCTCAAGCTTGCAGCACGCTTTCTCAAGCTTGCAGCACGCTTGCTCAAGCTTGCAGCACGCTGCGCTTGCTCAGCACGCTTGCTCAAGCTTGCAGCACGCTTGCTTTGCTCAAGCTTGCAGCAGGCTTGCTCAAGCTTGCAGCACGCTTGCTCTCTTGCAGCACGATTGCTCAAGCTTGCAGTACGCCTGCTCAAGCTTGCAGCACACTTGCCCAAGCTAAAAATTGTTAGCTTGTTGCAAGCATGCTGTAAGCTAAAATTTCTGTCAGGGTTCATTTACAACAGGTTTATCAAATGGCCAAGTAACAAATAGCTTAGTTAAGAAAAGGATATAAGATACCAAAACTACCTATTTACCTAAATAAGATTTTTTAATTAACTTGCAAAATTTAATAGGAAAGATGCTTAATGTTAGAATACTCAATCTACCTACATGTACATAATGTATCTAAAAATAGTGATTTTTATCTCCTGAACAAATGAGAAACAAAATATACAAGAACTACATCTTGCAGTATGGTGAATAAACTATACACGAAAGAACTACATCTTGCAGTATGGTGAATAGACTATACACGCAAGAACTACATCTTGCAGTATGGTGAATAAATAATACACGCAAGAACTACATCTTGCAGTATGATGAATAAACTATACACGCAAGAACTACAATCACAAAATTTAAAGGCCAGTTATCGTCTCTATAATGTGGTTTTAATAGGTTTCAATTCGTGTGTTGATTGGTCGAAACGCAATTTGCACTTACATTGACAGGGCAATCAGCATTGTTTTGGAATAAAATGTACGCCGCCACATTTTAATCACGGTATCTACCTACTGTGGTGTAGCGGTTATCATACCTGTCTACAGACCACGAGGCCCTGGGTTCAAGCCTGGGTTGGGTAGACACGCCAGTGTACCACAACTGGTTATCAAAGGCCGTGGACATTGACTTGGTTGTCGAAGTAATGTCTGTCCGTACGTTGTACCTGTGTTCTCGTCCGGGTCGTATTAAGCGTTTCGTGATAGCATTTGTACTATCATAACCGATTACGCAGGCGACGACCCCGTCATTGTAATTGTGTGTTCAACTCTCTCTCTCTCTCTTTTTAAACACGGTAGATGGCCTTTAAATGTTTCCAATCCAAAGTTTGGATCGGAATCACTAGGCATCTCTGCCTCTGCACGTTATCGCCCAATCTGGAGCTGTTGTGCTGAATTGCAGAATCTGTCCTATTTTCTCAGCCTACAACCTTGCAAGTCTTTACTTGTACAACATGAATACCATCTCTTGTTTGTAATATATACGTCTATCTTTGATCTCGTAAATTACGTTTCATACACCATGCCTTTTTATCTCCGGAACAAATTTCCTAATTTTTCAATGAAACAATGCATCATGTACCATTTCAATATGTAAAGGGAGCTGTTTATATGTTTATACATAACAGCTTTACATTTGTACCCATATAACTTTATTTTCGTTACTCTTCAAAACAAAACAAAATCAGCGAAGTAGTTATTTGTTTAAGCAGCTTATCATTATTCAACAAAGGGTAAATTATTCACTGTGGCTCTAACAATGGCCTTGTTCACAATCAAATTCACTCTGAAATGGTGTAATCTTCCGACCAGCCAACAACTGATCCACAGCTGTCATATTTCCATTCAGGAACATCACCTGCATATCTTTCGTTAACCCTTTCTTTCATAAATATGATTCTTCCCTCACTTGACTTTAAAAGAAATAAAAAAAACAATGAATTGTTGTTTATTTTGGTAGAATACTATAGCTCAAATTTGCAAAGACTAGTTGATGTTTGATAAGGCCTCAAGGTGTGTCCGTCCAGCCAGCGCTTGTTTGACCTAAATGTTTTTGACTGGTGGAAGATACTGCATTGTGTAAGCGTTGAGAGATGTGACTAATACAAGAAGGAAAGTTGGTTTGCTGCTTTTATATGTATTCTGGAAGTTTTATTTCTTGTTGAAAGATAGGCCGGGACGGAAAATCAGTTGCCCTCTTTATGAGGACAAACTTTTTATTGATATATAAGAAGAAGAAAGAGTATGTCTTTATTAAGATGTTTTGGGAGAAATAGAAGGTGATTTTGTGGTCAATTGTATTGTTGGTCAAACAATTGTAGCTGTTTTAGTGGTCAACTTTGAGCAAATGCAGAGCATTTTCTGAGAGCAGTGAAACCAGTCCATGAACTGCAGATAGCTACAGAATATGAAACAGAAGAAGAAAATATTTGAAGAATAAGTTAAAGGTTAAGTTTAATGGTCAAGCTTTATCCATCCTACCTAAAAAAGGACAATGAAAGGAGCAGACTCAAGAAAAATGACTAGTGGTCAAAAATGTTATGATGTGCTGGAAGCTAGTATATTCAAGTTTTAATTCTACCAGATATGTGGTAGAATTGACTGAAATCAGTCTAGTTGTGACATCACACACTCACATTCTTCCAAAGATTTTTCATTTTTTTATAATTGAATCTAACTTTGCTGATATTTTGCTTCTGTTCAATGAGCTTCTGAAGGTTGTAAAGGAGAAATAAAGTCTGGCTTTTCTTCCTTTGATATGTTTCAAATGATAAATCATATTCAGAAATTTCACATTGTACAAAAGAATTTAACATATATTTTCTAATTTATTAAAACATTACCGTATTTCTGTTAATATAATCTTACATGGGAGTGGCCATTTTGTTCATACGCCCAGTACAGATTAAAATGTTATTGTATTTTTTTCTAATCACATTTTTAGCTTGCGCAAGCATGCTGCAAGCTAGTATTTTGAACAAATTATCCTGCGCAAGCTAGCAAAAACTATCTGCAAGCTTGTGCAAGCTAGCAAAACTTTCTGCAAGCTTGCGCAAGCTAACAACTATTTTATGCTAGCTAGAAAATTCATGTGCAAGCTTCCAGCAGCTTATTGAAAGTTGTTGTAAGGAATTTACTACTAATTTGATCCTTTTCATATTAAGATAGTATACTTAGTCTTTTAATTAATGTAATCTTTTTTCTTTCTTTTCATGTCCATCGCCTGTTGCTTATGGTTCCTTTTCTGTAGGTAAGTGTCTTGTTTCATTTAAGCTATGTGTGTTCAGTGTCAGAGCTGTAACTCCCAAGGGGGACATGCCCCCCCCCCCTTACTTTTCTGTAAAAAAAAAGAAAGTACATTTGAGGGAAAATTTGTCTTTTGTGCCTCCCACTTTTTGGATAAGAGACCCATGTCTCCTCCCCCCCCCCCCTCCTCACTTTTGAGATGAGAATTACGGCCCTGATCAGCGCGTTCGTTCAGTGTGCAACAGTTGCAGTTTGGAAGGAAGGAATTCCCCCCTGAATAAATATGCCAACTGTAATTTCAAAATGTTCTCAGTAATAGTATCACTCAAGTCATAACCTTACAGAAATTTGAGCTTGCAGCAAGCTTGCGGCAAGCTAACAATTTTTAGCTTGCGCAAGCATGCACAAGTGTGCGCAAGCATGCACAAGCGTGCCCAAGCATGCTGCAAGCTTGTCGCAGCATGCTGTAAGCTTGCTGCATGCTAATATTTCTGTAAGGGTAGGCACCCATAGGGGGTGCAAGGGGCAATTCCTCTACTTTTTTTCCATATTTATATGGTTATTATTTTTTTCATTCATTAAAAATTTTTGTATCCTTTGTATGGTGATTTTTAGCATCTTAGTGTGATTGCAGGATCCTCTCTCATTATTGGTAGGCAAATTCTGCCCATGTTTGTCACTAACTAGTTAATAATGTGCCTAAGGCCCTCTGCATTACTTTGTGAGTTTTAAAGGAGACATAAAGTCAAATTATCTAGCTTGGCATATGCTAGAGAAGTAAAATATAGACCAACTACCAAAGATCTCATCATAAAATCTTATTTTGTTCTCAAGTTATCCAAGTTTGAAGTTGTAACATGGACGCTGCCATTTTGTCTAATTTTGTGTTGAAATCAGGGAGCCAATGACGACATCATTTGCCCTATCCTTTACAGAAGTATTAGCTTGCAGCAAGCTTGCAGCATGCTTGCGGGAAGCTAACAATTTTTAGCTTGCGCAAGCGTGCTGCAAGCTTGCAACAAGCGTGCTGCAAGCTTGCAACAAGCGTGCTGCAAGCTAGTATTTGGAACAAATTAGCTTGAGCAAGCCAGCTAGCAAAAACTATCTGCAAGCTTGCGCAAGCTAGAAAAACGTTTTGCAATCTTGCGCAAGCTAGAAAAACGTTTTGCAATCTTGCGCAAGCTAACAAATATTTTATGCTAGCTTGTGCAAGCTAATGTTAGCTTGTGCAAGCTAGTATTTGTTCCAAATACCAGCTCGCTGCAAGCTTGCAGCATGCTTGCACAAACTTACAGCACACTTGCGCAAGCTTGCAGCACGCTTGTGCTAGCTAAAAATTGTTAGCTGGTCGGAAGCGTGCTGCAAGCTGAAATTTCTGTAAAGGATATGCTAGCACATATGTACTTTTTTAGAATTCTATTTGATACTTTCTTTCTAAAATGCTTTGATGGCTTGTATCATTAATATCATATATCATAGACCCATGCAAAGGAAAACTTATTTCTTAGAAGTTAAAAAATTTGAAATAGATTATAAATACACACATTAACATTCTAATTTGTACTGGGTGTATGGCATCATCTTCTAGCAGCTCCCATGTAGGTTTATATTGACAAAATTAATATTTGAATAAATTAGAAAATAAATGCTAATGTTTGTACGAAGTCAAATATCTTCAGGTGACTTATAATTATTATATCTATAGTATTTAATGAAAAGCCAGACTTTGGAAGTTTGTTGGAGTAAAAAAAAACACGAGTGAACGCACCCTAAAGGGGGAGATTTATCGGTCAGTACTCTAGCAAAAGTGTTTTGTCAAGCTGCAGGGGTATGATTTTCTTTTTCCTATGTGGAGTAATTAGTCGTTTGTTGGTGCGAATTAGCATGGGTGACTGACCACTGGCTAGAGAGAGGGATGGATTAGTAACATGTGGGTTGGAAAATGAAATAACTTAATCAAAAGAGGCACAGTAAGTAATTAACCAAATGACCTTATCTATTAGGATTTGAAATGTTATTTCAGGTTATGTCCATTTTTTGGGCAGAAATACAGTTTTATTCCTGTTTTTTGCAGCAGCCTTAGATGTTAGTATTGTTGGCTTCTTTGGCAAACAGAAGGTGACAACAAAAAGCTGTGGCGTAGCTAAAATCCTAAAAAGGGTATGTTGGGGCGGGGATGGGGAAGGGGGTCTAATGGGCATTTTTGAAGAAAAAAAAAAGTTATTTTCTTATGCCACCGGGAAGAGCTTGAAATTTTATTCAAACTTGGTGGATGTTTTTTTTCTTCTCATTTTCTCCTTTTGCTGGAGGGGGAGGAGGGGGGGGGGGGACTTAGGGTGAAAATGAAACTATTTGAATCTTTCCCCCATTTGAAGGGTAGACTCCACCCACAAATATTTCCCAGAGAGGCTGCCATATAAAACTATAGTTTTTCTTTGTACTTTTAGGAATACAAAAAACCCCACTATAGACAAAACATGTAGATTTATTTAAATACCTGATTATGAATATTTATATTTGTTGTAAAAGCTGCAGTCATACATGTCAAAGAGGACATTCTGGTTATTTCAACAAATAAAAAAAGAAGAAATGAAAGACAAAACTTGGAAATAAAAGACAGAACCTAGCTGTAGAGACATTTTAACAATTGATACAAATTTATGTAAATATCCTGATCATCTATGAATATTCAAATTTGTTGTTAAGTGAGTCATACACTTGAAAGGATACATTCTGCAGTGCTGGTGCATTCAGGTGAGTGAAATTGTCCAGGAAGAAATCCTGGGTAATTAAACTTCATTGCTGAAAATGTAACTTCGAACTTAAAGTGCACTAACAGTTTGTTTGGTTTTGTAATTTTGACCTAAAAAGAACTATATACATCTTAATTATTTGCTGAGTCCTGCCGACTTATTTTTTGTCAATCTGGACAGAGAGAGTTGTAATTGGTCATGATAGATGGAAAAGCTTAAGGCATTTGTCAGCAAAGTAGGACAATTATGGCCCAAAGAAGGGTTTTTTTTCCTTTCCAAAATTGAATTAGCTTCTTAGATGATGGATGGATGGTTCATGAAAGTCTGATTTTTTAAACTTCTTTTGTTGTTGTTTTTGATCGGTAAAAGATTGCGGTTGATGGTATAATTTGTAGGTTCTTTTGTGGGTTTATATGTTTCCGAATGGTTGCAATGTATTTGTTTTTTGTAGGAGCGCACCTACTCGTTGGTGGGATATTTGAGCGATTATAAACTTTAGAGTAGAGATAACACAGCAAAGAGCTGGATAGCAACATGGAGGATTTTTGAAACTTTGTTTCATCTATTTTGAGGATTTTTAGAAGCAACATAGCCCTTACAGAAATATTAGCTTGCAGCATGCTTGCGGCACGTTTTCGGCAAGCTTTCGGCACGCTTGCAGCAAGCTCTTGCTGGAAGCTTGCAGCAAGTGTGCTGTTAGTGTGCAGCAAGCTTTTATGCTAGCTTGCACAATAAGCTAACTTGCGCAAAGTAATGTTAGCTTGTGCAAGCTAGCAAGCTAGTATTTTTTCCTGATACTAGCTTGCTGCAAGCTTGCAGCACGCTTGTGTAAGCTTGCAGCTCAAAGTATGAATATTTGCCAACAAACTTTAGTAATAATCTTGTCTGTTGACGAGGTATCAAGTTTTGATGTCTCACAAAGTTTGCTGCATAAGTCAGATTGTGATGCGCAAGTACATTTTGGTATGCAAGTAAACTTTAATAAACAAGTACAGTTTTGATGTGCACATACAATTTTAAAGTACTGTACTAGTAAGCATCTAATGCAGAAGTTGAATTTGATGCACTTTTAAACATTTGTGTTACTACATGTTAATTTTGATGCATTAGTAAGATTTGGATGCACAAATAAATTTGATCCAGAAATAAAATTTGGATGTACAAGTAAAACATTGATGCATACCCTTACAGAAATATTAGCTTGCAGCAAGCTTGCAGCAAGCTTGCAGCAAGCTTGCAGCACGCTTGCAGCACGCTTGCGACAAGATAACATTTTTAGCTTGTGCAAGCATGCTGCAAGCTTGCAGCAAGCGTGCTGCAAGCTAGTATTTGGAACAAATTCGCTTGCGCAAGCTAGCAAAAACTATCTGCAAGCTTGCGAGAGCTAGCAAACCTGCAGGCTAATGTCAGCTTGCGCAAGCTAGCAAGCTAGTATTTGTTCCAAATACTAGCTTGCAGCATGCTCGCAGCATGCTTGCAACTTGCAGCATGCTCGCAGCACGCTTGCAGCATGCTCGCAATACGCTTGCAACACGCTTGTGCAAGCTAAAATAATAGCTTGTCGCAAGTGTGCTGCTTGCTAAAATTTCAGTAAGAGTAAGTAAAATGTTGATGTACCTGTTAAGTCTTGATTTGATGCGCCAGCAAAAATTTTGTGTACAAAGTTAATGTTCATCACAGGCCAGGAGGAGAATTTTATTTGTTGTTAAAATTTGAATATCTTTTCCCTTGGGTGTTCTGAAGAATCAATATACTATTTGACATAATTTTTCTCAATATTTGCTTTTTCAATATTTGCTAATCATGTAAATTGTTATACAATTCTACACTTCACAGTGTTATACATTTTTCTAAGCATTTCAGTTGTGTTGAGTGTTATTAACATTGATTAGTAGGCCTATGCTTGCATGAATTTACCTGCAATTTTTGTGAATGCTTTATTAAAGCCTTGTATGCAAAAGCTGCGATCATGTATGCTTAAATCCTCTTTGCAAGATTTAAATTTGCAAGTAAATTTTGATGAACAAATAAAACTTTGATTTACAAGTACATTTTGATGTAGAAGTTAACTTGTGTTGAACAAGTACAATTTTGATGCATATATAAATTTTGATGTACAAGTAAAATATTGATCAAGTACAATTTTGATGTTCAAGTAAAATATTGATCAAGTCAAATTTTGATGCTTAAGTAAAATATTGATGCAAAAATAAAATTTAGATATATAAGTAAAATTTTGATGCACATTAAATTTTGATATACAAGTAAAATTTGATGTACAAATAACACTGATGTACAAGTAAATTTTGATGTACAAGTAAAGTCTTGATGTACACCTAATTGTTTGTGCAAAGTAAAATTTTGCTGCACAAGTAAAATGTTAATGTACAAATTGATAAAAGTTCATCACAGAACAAGAGAAGAATAGTCTTGTTCCTTGGGTGTTTTGAAGAATCACAATACTAGTACATAATTGTTCTCAATATTTGCTTTCTTCTCATCAAATCCTATCAATTGTTATACAATTTTACCCCTCACAGTGTTATACATTTATTTTGTAAGCATTTGTCTTTTGTTGAGTGTTATTAATAGTGATTAGTATCTGGCATGAATTTGCCACAATTTGTTGTGCACGCCTGATTAGAGCCCTGCATGTAAAAGCTGGGATCATGTACACTATGTATAAACCTTTTGGCCAGAAAACACTTTGGCGTTTACTTAGCGTCATGAAGTTTTTTCTTTTGTAAACATGTGGACATGACAGGTGTAGACAATACTGTATCAAGCTTATTTATGTTTGGAAATATGTTGTTAAACCCCCTGGGATATTGTGGGAGAAAAAAGATGGAAATTTTGGAGGATTAAATGTATTCTGAATCTGAATCGGTTAAGTTGGCAAAAAACTTTCAAGAGGACATGAACGTCAACCGAGCGTAAAAAGTATGAGTAAAGAAACTAGTTAGCAATACAAGTGTTAGTAAGTTGTAAGTTGGCCTATTTGTGAGTGTAATTTTAAAGACATTACACAGATTAGAATTATAGGGGTGGGGATCAATATATATGTGTGGGGACTTCTTCTCCTTCCTTTCAAATGTTTCTTTTTCTATATTGGATGGCCCCTGTCTGGCAGTAAATGCTTTTTCCACTTTATATAGGTTTTCGTGAAAGAGTAAGAAAACTAATTTGTTAAAAAAAAAAAAAAAAATCAATTTGCAAATGCTGTGATTATCTATGTAGACATATTAAACTTGAATATATATTGATGTTTGGAAATATGTTGTTCAACAATGTAGGATATTGGAAAAACAAGATGGATTTTGTTAATATTAGGATTAACCTGACCCTGCAATTTTTGTGAATGCTTCATTAAAGCCTTGTATGCAAAAGCTGCGATCATGTATGCTTAAATCCTCTTTGCAAGATTTAAATTTGCAAGTAAATTTTGATGAACAAATAAAACTTTGATTTACAAGTACATTTTGCTGTAGAAGTTAACTTGTGTTGAACAAGTACAATTTTGATGCATTTATAAATTTTGATGCATTTATAGATTTTGATGCACAAGTAAAATATTGATCAAGTACAATTTTGATGTACAGGTAAAATATTGATCAAGTCAAATTTTGATGTGTAGGTGTCATTTTAATGGCATTTAAGAAACAAATTACACAGGTTAGAATTTCATTCTTTACAAGATAAACAAAAGATATGAATAAGACAATGTACTATAATGGGTGATAATTAAGAATATATAATTTTAGAAATTTATTTTGTTTTTGAAATAATACTTTTATTAGAATTGTATCATGTATCTGTATGTATAAAAGCTTCATATTTTACTTAAGGGTTAAAGGATTAGTTCAGTAGTCAAGCATGTCCATCTTGCACGAAAGAGGACTTCAAAAGAAACAAAATGGTGAAGAAAGCATTCAAAAATCTTCCGTCTTATTTATATTTTCTCATTAATTTGCATAAAACTTATTAGTTTTTTTTTTTTTGTGGTGATATTAATTTGATGCCTATGTACTAATCAAATGGTTAGAATGCATAACATTTGTAATATGAGAAATTAAAAGAAAATGAAATTGGTTTTCTGAATCTAAACTTGTACATCACTTGAAATGTCTTAAGACTCCCTGGGGAGAAAAGATCTTCAAAGCTTTCAGAGGCAACAAAAGGCTATGAATAATGAAAATGTTGTCAAAATAAATTACTCAACAAATCACATGTCTTTTTGAGGCTAATCATATAACCTTTTTAATTTTAAGCACACATGTATTAGGGCCTATGTTAATGTGTGACATTGTAATATCTGGAGCTGTTCAAAAGGATCCCCCCTAAGTTGATAGGTTATGGGGCCCCCCAAAAAGCTTATTCTGGTGTAATAGTAAATTCCCCCTCCCCCCTCCCCCCTAGTAAATTTGGGCCCCCGTGGCCTTATTTCCTAAGGAATGTCTAGTGAATTGGGTCCCCTCTGGACTGATTTTACTAGGTAATTTACTAGTGTGTCTGTAAGCTTTCTTCAATTAATTTTGTGTACTGAAGTGATAAGCTATGTATGGAATACAGCATCATTGTACTCATAGAATTTTCCCACGAACAGAAAATGGCTACCAGTGAGCTCTTTGGAGAAAAAGAAATGTAATCCTTTCTTCGATTTAGGCAGTAACCATCCCGTACCCATCGGGATACACTAAAGAAAAAAGCGTTCTTTACGCAAAACAGCAGTGAGATTTACTGTGAAGGGAGAAGAAGGGCTTTCTCTTGCAAAAGGGGGACAAGTTGTTGTCTCCATATTTCCTAGGAAAGAAGGGCGTGGGCCCAAATTTCCTAGTGGACCATTTTTACTATGAGGGGGGGACTAAATTTACTGGATGGCTACAGCTTAATTGTCTGGGGGACCCAAATTTCCTAGGAAATAAGAGTCGGGGGGGCCAACATTTACTGGGAGGGGGGGGGGGGGAATTTACTTTTATACTGGCCCTGCCATAGACCATCACCTATTCTCCTGTATTATTTGTTTAAATGTATTCAAATCAAATGTTAGCTGTTCATTGACATATGTGCAAGCAAGCCTTCATTATGAACGCATTTAAAAGGGCAAATGGCAACGACTTCATGCTCGGAAAACAGATAGAAAGATATAAAATTCCTTGCCGAAGGAACTCGCCATTAACAGGAGCTCTGATATTACTTAGAACTGTGTCCTATATACTACTCGCAATGCCCCATTAATTACATAACAAAATCTTGCAAGTTTAATATCTTGGAGTGTTGCAATTTGAATATCTTGGAGTGTTGCAATTTAAATAACTTGGAGTGAAGATGTGATGCTTCTTTTGTCATCATGATTATTTCTTTACGCATATTGAATTTATTTCTGAGACCATATACCACTTTTCCTCGCTCGAGTAGATTATAATTTTTTTGTTTGTTTGTAAAAAAAGCGTCCTATTGTTGGCTTGCATTTGATGACGGTCCAAAAATACTTGGAACAGCCTTAGGGGTATGGGGGAAAGTTTGTGGCAGTGCGAGAGAAAACCCTAGCATGTGCAGCTGAGATAAGTAGGTCATATGAAACGCGTTTACAATCAAGTCAATTTGATGCAGGATTAGTAGAAGCAGGATCTGATCTGCATTTGGCAGGCAGCTGGGATAAGTAGGTCAAAAAAAGTATGAACCACATTTACAATTAAATCAATTTGATGGGGGATTAGTAGAAGCAGGATCTGATTTGCATTTGGCAGGCAGCTGGGATAATTATATAGGTCAAAAAGTATAAACTGCGTTTACAATCAAGTCAAATTGATGCAGGATTAGTAGAAGAGGGATTTGATCTGCATTTGACAGGCAGCTGGGATAAGTACGTCAAAAAAGTATGAGGAATTTGAGGCTGTGACATCACAACTAGTCTGATTTCAGTCGTTTCTACAGAAATTATACCAAACTTTAAATTTAAGTATCTCCTTAATGGAATAAGATGTTTGAATGCTTTCTTCACCATTTTGTTTCTTATGAAGTCCTCTTATACCTCTTTCATATATGATGGACATGCTTGACCACTGAACTAATCCTTTAACAGAATAAGAATTTTGAACGCTTTCCCTACCATTTTGTTTCTTTTGAAGTCCTCTTTCATATAAGATGGACATGCTTGACCACTGAACTAGTCCTTTAATATCTCTTTAACAGAATAAGATTTTTTGAATGCTTTCGTCACCATTTAGCATCTTTTGAAGTCCTCTTTCATATAAGATGGACATGCTTGACCACTGAACTAATTCTTTAATATCTCTTTAACGGAATAAGATTTTTTGAATGCTTTATTCACCATTTTGTTTCTTTCGAAGTCCTCTTTCATATAAGATGGACATGCTTCACCACTAAAAACTAATCGTTTAACGAAGTCTAAAAATAATTTAGAAAATTGCAGGAATCAATTAAGTGAAAATTTGTAGGTTTAAATATTCATGAGGGAAATTATGCATATTATGATATCATAAATCATCTCTTTATTATGTGATAATAACATTGTCATTTTTAATCCCCTACGACATTATTTAAAGGGTATTTGATTACCCCTTTAATTTATTTTGTTCCAAAGTTTGTGTATATGTTGTAGTACTTTACGGTGTGTCTGTAATGGCATAGCTTTCATGAGTAAAGAATCCTGCCTGTCGTTTTCAGTTTGAGAAATGTCATCTTGTCTTGTTGAGTACTATGATCTTAATTATGCATCTGATTGTACTGCGATTAGGGTGTTTAAGCTGACGTCACGATGTCACGTGACTTTGTTTACATCGCTATTTTGTCAGTCAAAACCACTGTTGTCTGCTGTGCACTTAATTAGATTTACATATGTTTGCATGTTGTTATATAAGATTATTTTTGCAGATGATTATGCTGGAATCTTGCTGTGACGTTGGTTGCACAAATAGATGTGAAATTAATTCAGGTTAGGATTATGATTTAGTAGAAGATATAAAATGTATATATATATATATATATATATATATATATATATATATATATATATATATATATATATATATATATATATATATATATATATATATATATATATATATATATATATATATATATATATACATACATACATACATACATACGTACATACATATGTGCGTACATACGTATGCATGCACACACGTACGCATGCACGCATGCATGCATGCTACATACATACATACATACATGCTTACAAATTTTATATCTTCAACCAAACTCATAATCCTAACCTGAATTTCATTTCACCCTCAGAATTGTAACGTGAAACATCAATTTCCAATTATCTATTGTCACATAATACAGTTTGATACAGGCACCTGTTGATATTAAATGCTCACGTTTCAAGATGTCATCTCTTGCTTCAGGCGATAGTTGTCCTTGCCCTTGTGTTGAGTTTATCAAGGTCTATACAGACATGCAGCAATTTCTATAATGGTTAAAAGGCTGAGTATTAAAATCAGGGCTGTTACGATATGGGTAAAATCAAATATTAATCATCGTGGACAAAAATATCGTGATATATCCGGGGGGGGAATTTGTATTTGCGAGGTATATGTATATTTGCTGCCTGAGCAGGTGACTTTTTTGCACCATATTCGTAGTACAGGTATCTTTTTTACTATAATAAAATATATATATATATATATATATATATATATAAATATTTATATATATATATATATATATATATATATATATATATATATATATATATATATATATATATATATATATATATATATATATATATATATATATATATATATATATATATATATATATACTATATATTTTAATTTTTTAAATTAATTTTTAGTTAATTTTTCTAATTTATTCTAAAAGTAAAAAAGATTCTTTTTTTTCATCATTTTCACATTGCAGGTTCCAAAAAATTGTTGTTTTTATTGTGTTAAATTTGTACTGCTGATCCATTTTTACAATATTTTTTGTTGAATACTCACACTGCAGGTATCAAAATCGACTTCTTTCATACTACTGTTATCACAATTTATAATTTCATACTGCAGTTACCAAAAATGTGATAATTGATATATATTGTATTACAGCCCTAATTAAAATATGGATAGATGCTTTTGAATTTTGAAAATAGCACTTTTAGTTTTTTGAGTTACGATTGATGACTCAAGTTTTAAATTATGCTAAATTTGTGATGTATGACTGCATGGGCAGGGGGCTCAAAATCTTTGTGTAATTCCTTAAATTCCTCTCCTAAATCTGAAAGTGATGTAAAAGTCTTTTCCTGCTAAAACCTATTGGGGACTAGTATAAAAGACTCAAAAAAGTTTGGTCAGAATTTGCTGCACCATTTCAAAGACTTATGAGAGACATTTAAAAAATCAAAGGGTTAATGTAAGAAAATCTCAAGGTCGCTTTTAGACAGAACCTTTAAAACAGAAATATCTCCCTAATATAAGATGAACTTATTTGATCGCCGAACTTATAATTTAAGTCTTCCATTCAAACCCGAATTCTCGTAATGACGTTGTTATGGGACTTCCCTGAATACCCCAAACCCAAGCTAAATGTTTTATGTAAATGACAAACGTTCCATTTACTTTGCGGCATTAAAACATTTCAAAGTGCCAATTTGATTTGTGCTCACAGGGGAGGGGTATAATATGCGGTGAGGTTATACAAATAGACTTAAATTGTCTGGATAACCTATTTGATAAAGTAGGTGTATATTACAAGCCAGGTGTTGTATGGATAAAACAGATCTCTAACTTAACGATAGCTTTTACGTCACAGCTAGATTAAATTATGTAAAAGCATAGGGAGATAATAATGACCTATTAAAGTAGCAAGTGAAAAGACTTTTTGAAAGACTAACCTTTCCATTTCCTTTATGTGTTGTTTTGTTTTCCATCAATAAAGCTATACTGGGGAGGGGGGTGGGGTGGGGGTAAATTGACTGTGATTAGACAGTAAGAAATCGGCAGATTTGATAACCTTTGCGGGTCTGGATTGCCAGCTCTCTCTACTCAAGTGAGAACACGCTGATAGTAAAAAGTGACAGGCGTACCGTAGAATAAACTTGTGTTTTTAGAGTCATGACTCAGCAGTTCTTGAGCATTCACGCTCTTACACACCTGTACATTTTAAATTGTCCCTCTGCTTTTAAAATAAATCCCGAAAAGATCAATCGTTCTGATCGATCAGTCTATAAGGGTGTTTCAGCTGACGTCATGAGGTCACGTGACTTTGTTTATATAGCAATTTTGTTGGGCAAGAACACTGTCGTCTGCTGTACACTTAATTATACTTACAAATGTTTGCATGTTGTAATATAAGATTATATTTGTAAGGTAATTATGCTGGAATCTTGCTGTGCCGTTGGTTGCACTAATAGACGTGTGCCGGGGAATAAAAAGACCTTTTATCGATTTCCATCTGATCCTGATCAACGTTCGAATAGGGTTTTGCTGTATGACGCAACGGCTTTAAACCTACGGTTCACACTAGGATATTCAGTGAGCACTTTATGCCGGGTATGTAGGTTTTGTCTGTGTATAACGAACAATCAGATGGCGTTAACGTTAAAGTTACTCTTCATTTGAATATATAAAACGTAAGGAAAATATGAAGTAAAATCGAAAGCGAACAAAAAACTGCAATCAGTAAAATTCGCTGAACTGGTAGGTAGGTTAGCATGCAGTATGTTTGTTGTACATGTGATGTGACTGAGCTGTGTGAAGACACGTAAAACGCAACGATATTTAACCTGCAAAATGGCTTCCAGATGAGTTAAGAGTCACGTGATGAAATCCCTCCATAGAAGTTTTTTTTTTTACTACAGTGAGTGAGAATTACATTCACAGCTTTGTTGTGAGGGAATATTATGGCTAAGCTAGGTCAGAGGTCAAGTGTGTTACATCATATATGAAAGAAGACAATAAAGGGAAGAGAATGGTAAGGAATGCTTTCAAAAGCTTCTCTTTACCCTTAAAGCCACAGGGGTTCAAAACGTGACAAACAATTTTCTGATTTTTTTCTTTCAAAATTAATTTCCATAACTTTCCTTTCGTTTTCTATCACTACATGTTTGGTTTATATGAATGCTAAGACAATAAACTTTTCAATAAAAAAGTCAAAATGAAGAAAATATCAACATAAATATACAAATTTGTGCAAATTTGAGGCAAAACTAGGCCAATTTTTTTGAGCTTGTATTTATTCTTGTGAATATATATTTTTTTACATATTTAGATTGTTTGTGAAATTTCCTTTCCAATGATACCAGTCTAGATTTTTTTTTCCAAAGCAAAACATGCAAAAACAATTACAAAAAAATTACTAATCACCGCTGTATTTACTCCTGAAAAACAAAGCTGCGTACATGGTCGTGATTTGAACCTGGGGTGTACACGTTGCCAGCTCGCACGCTATCCACAACACCAGACTGCCTGTTTCAGAATATGGGTTTGTTTTTTAACTTAAATATCGGCATGAACAAAGAGGGAATAGTTGCTCTTTTTGTTTTTAATTGAAAGTATGTGATGTAAGCTTCGTCACAATAGTTTTGGTGTGCGGTAGGTGTACTACGATCCAGAGTTATGATTTTTTCTTAAAATTTGTCTCAGAAAGGCTAAAAATCAAATTTTGCATAACTTTTGCCAAAAAGATATTGGTGATAGGGGCAGACCGGAATTGGATAATTTGATGTCTTGGACAGGTTTTTATGGCTTTTGTCTGGAAGTATGGCAAGTAAGCTTTTAAAGAAAAATAATGATTTTTTTGTTAAATATCGTGCATTTTTTCAAATTTTCTCTATTTTAGTCCATTTTTTCTCCAAAATCTTCAACATAACTACGATCAGAACGTTACTTTTTTTGAAAGAACTATAATAGCTCTTTTAAATGATACCAGGATCACTGCTGTGGACCTGTTGACGAAGCAAATTTTTTTTTATTAAAAGTACCTGTCCAATCGGTCGTACGTGTCACGACCTCGTGGACGTTAAGGGTTAAAGGAGATAAAGTCAAATATTATAGCTTGAAATATGATAGAGAATAAAAAAAACTATACAAAATACTACCAAAAACCCCATCATACAATCTTATTCCATTCTCAAGTTATCCAAGTTTGAAGTTGTAACATGGATACTGCCATTTTTGTCTAATTTTGTATGAAATCAAGCCAATGATGATATAATTTGCCCTATGTGCCAGCACATATGTTTTTCTTTAGAATTCTCATATTTTCTTTTCAAAATGAAGTTCTATTAGAGCTTGAATCATTAATACCATATACAAATACAATTTTATAGACAAATGAAAAATGATTATTTCTTAAAAGAAAATTTGAAATAGATTATAAAGAAATACATTAATTTATAATCTTTACTGGGTGTATCACATTATTTTTTTTATGACATTATTTTTTTTAACAAAATGGCCGCCCATGTTCAGATAATTTTTAAAAGAAAAGTTCAATTTAATTTTTGTTGAAATTAGGGCTGTAATAAAATCTTTAATTTTACAGATCTGGAATACAATATCACATAAATCTTTCCATGTTGTCCTAAAAATTAAAAAAACAAACAAACATAAAAACATACTTTAAAAATGTCATCAAAGTGAGTTGGACTTCTTGACTTTCTGAAAGGTAGGACTTCCTAAAAAGGTGGGACCCATGGTCCGTAGCCTTGGCCCCCAGCTTCTTGTGCCACTGGATGTCTGAAACAGGGTCTATGGATGTAACTGTGTTTTACCATCTGAAGATATATAGAAAAAGAAATGTTTCCAAGCAGCAAAGTGTATAATTTCTTAATTGTCAGAAGTGGAAACCTGCTTCATTGGCAGAACAGAAACAGCAACAAAAAAACTGCCCATGCAGTTAACTTTATTTACCGTGATTGCACTGTCAAGTTTTCTAATGAAATGCTGACCTGTCGTTTATATTTTTCAGCCTCAGAGAAAAAAACAAAAAAAACATTTATAGGTATCTATTCTATATTTAATGTACCAGAGTGGTTTAAGATTTGCCGTGGGTACAGATCTTTCCTGATTGGACGAACGGATAACTTGGCAAATTCTTTGTACACTGACATGTCCAGGGGTGCCAGGAACAATTGGACAAATTGCTTTAGCATCAATATTGTTCTTAACCGAAGGGGTTGGAGTTCCGAGTGCACAAATTGATGTAAGATTTCATTTGATGTCGTTTAAGTATGATGGAGATTGTATCTAAATGTTGCTTGGTTCTGATTTCCCCGTTTTTTCCCTGTCACCCAATGACTGTAATTGCAGCGCTAAACGAATTACAGGGTATTCACTTCGGAAAGTTAAGAACGTGTTGTTTAGGCGTGGATGTGTTTCTGCAATCTGAAATCATCAGCTGATAAGGTTCATTTCCGGGGAGTACGTTGCTTGTCAAAAAAACGAAACAACGATGGTGGAAATGCCCGATAAGATGGCACATTGGTGTTTATTGTGTAGAACTGGATCACACCTGGTCGGTCACTGTCAAATTTCAAGATATTTGATTACATTTTTAGGTTTGTGGAAAAGTGGATTGTGGGGGTGAAATTTAATTACATTGGGGGGTACTTAAAAGGTAGTATGGACATGTAGAGAATTATTATTCATTAGAAAGAGTTTTAAGTTCTGAACCGAATAATTGTTGATTTTGAGCTGTCTTCTCTAAGCTACTGTACATCACAACTTTCTCACAATACATCAAAAATTCTTCAAATTGCCGTAACTCGGGGAACCTATGGGGTTATAATGGCGTGTGTGTTTGTGTGTTTCATATTTGAAATAATTTGTATTGTTAGCAAACTGTATAATGGGATAAGAATGGTTCAATTATAATTAATTTTGAAATTTTATTCTCGTGAGAACTGTGACTTATTTTTGTTGTCATTGTTATTTTGAGCCCATTGTGTAGTAACGTTTGTATGCAATAGTCCAAACTTAAAATCCAGCCATTTTAATTGCGCTTTGGAATTAGCTCAAAACCTTTGGTTTACTGGTTTCATAATTTAAAGATGATTCTGTTCAGAATCTAAAATCTCATTCTGGTGAATGAATGTAAATCCTTCCAGTCCAAATATACCGAATGACATACCAGTCCATATATACCAAATGCTCTACCAGTCCATATATACCAAATGCCTTACCAGTCCATATATACCAAATGACCTACCAGTCCATATATACCAAATGACCTACCAGTCCATATATACCAAATGACCTACCAGTCCATATATACCAAATGACCTACTAGTCCATATATACCAAATGACCTACCAGTCCATATATACCAAATGACCTACTAGTCCATATATACCAAATGACCTACTAGTCCATATATACCAAATGACCTACCAGTCCATACATACCAAATGACCTACTAGTCCATATATACCAAATGACCTACCAGTCCATATATACCAAATGACCTACCAGTCCATATATACCAAATGACCTACTAGTCCATATATACCAAATGACTTACCAGTCCATATATACCAAATGACCTACTAGTCCATATATACCAAATGACCTACCAGTCCATATATACCAAATGACCTACTAGTCCATATATACCAAATGACCTACCAGTCCATATATACCAAATGACCTACCAGTCCATATATACCAAATGACCTACCAGTCCATATATACCAAATGACCTACCAGTCCATATATACCAAATGCCCTACCAGTCCATATATACCAAATGACCTACCAGTCCATATATACCAAATGACCTACCAGTCCATATATACCAAATGACCTACCAGTCCATATATACCAAATGACCTACCAGTCCATATATACCAAATGACCTACCAGTCCATATATACCAAATGACCTACCAGTCCATATATACCAAATGACCTACCAGTCCATATATACCAAATGACCTACCAGTCCATATATACCAAATGACCTACCAGTCCATATATACCAAATGACCTACCAGTCCATATATACCAAATGACCTACCAGTCCATATATACCAAATGACCTACCAGTCCATATATACCAAATGACCTACCAGTCCATATATACCAAATGCCCTACCAGTCCATATATACCAAATGACCTACCAGTCCAAATATACCAAATGACCTACCAGTCCATATATACCAAATGACTTACCAGTCCATATATACCAAATGACCTACCAGTCCATATATACCAAATGACCTACCAGTCCATATATACCAAATGACCTACCAGTCCATATATACCAAATGACCTACCAGTCCATATATACCAAATGACCTACCAGTCCATATATACCAAATGACCTACCAGTCCATATATACCAAATGACCTACCAGTCCATATATACCAAATGACCTACCAGTCCATATATACCAAATGACTTACCAGTCCATATATACCAAATGACCTACCAGTCCATATATACCAAATGACCTACCAGTCCATATATACCAAATGACCTACCAGTCCATATATACCAAATGGCCTACCAGTCCATATATACCAAATGACCTACTAGTCCATATATACCAAATGACCTACCAGTCCATATATACCAAATGACTTACCAGTCCATATATACCAAATGACCTACCAGTCCATATATACCAAATGGCCTACCAGTCCATATATACCAAATGATGGACCAATCCATATATACCAAATGACCTACCAGTCCATATATACCAAATGCCCTACCAGTCCATATATACCAAATGCCCTACCAGTCCATATATACCAAATGCCACAAAATCTTCAAACTTTCATAAGCCATAATTAAAAAAAAAAACATGCCACTTTCAAAATTCAAAGAATTTCTCAGAATTGTATGTTCTTAGTAGGAAATGCAATTTTTGTAAGTACCCTTAAAGAAATTTGAACTTGTTGCATGCTTGTGACAAGCTAACATTTTTTAGCTGCGCAAGCATGCTGCAGCTTACAGCATGCTTGCTGCAAGCTTGCACAAGCATATTGCAAGCTTGCACAAGCATGTTGCAAGCTTGCACAAGCATGTTGCAAGCTTGCAGCAAGTTAGTAATTGCAACAAATATTAGCTTGCTAGCTTGTGCAAGCTAGCATTAGCTTGTGCAAGCTAGCATTAGCTTGTGCAAGCTAGCATACACTATTTGTTGGCTTGCAAAAAGTTTTGCTATCTTGCGCAAGCTTGCATATAATTTTTGCTAACTTGCGCAAGTTATTTTTTTCAAATACTTGCTTGCAGCATGCTTGCAGCATGCTTGCAAGCTAAAAATGTTAGCTTGTGGCAAGCGTGCTGCACGCTTGCTGCAAGCTAATATTTCTGTAAGGGTATGTATAAGTTTTAAGAGTGAATCTCTTCTCAGTTAAATTCTTAGAATTAAAATTGTGATGTTCAGATCTTTCACGTCACATCCGGTTGCATTGTTTCTAATAAAGTACGTACTGTACTCATTTTGTGTGTGTGTATTACTTCTGCGGCCTTTATTGATTGGTTGTCGGTATTTGTGTATGTACCAATCAGAAGTGTTGACTTATTGTAAATACTGTCTATCTTAACATGATATCTCGGACTATCTATGGACTAGTAACAACAACTTCAGCTTTATCAGAAGAATTTATGCTAAAAACAATGAAAATAAGCCCAAAATTTCATCAAAATCAATACAAAATTGACCATTGAGCATTTTGAATTTCAAGCATTATTATGATAAATTATGCAAAATGCTTTCTCAAATTTGCATAATTTTGTTTATAGTAAAGGAGCGAATAGTGAGGGCACTCATTTTTGAGAATTTAACAAATATATTATCCACAATAAATTGATAAACTTCATGCCTCCATAGCCCACAGACGACATTATGCTAAAGGTCACTTTAATATTCATATTAACCAGAAAATACCGTTGCATGCTAGATAAGCATTCAATTTTTTTTTGGGGGGGGGACCCCTTAAAATAAGTCCTCACTTTTCGGTCTAGTGTCCCTTTAAAATGGACAATTTTAACCGATTTTGCTGAAACTTTTTGCAGTATTTCCATGTTTTCCCCAATTAAGCTTTAGTTGTTGCTACATGTATTTGTGCATAGATCTTAAAACGTACTCAATTAAGCTTTTGTCTATATCCATCCTGCAATCAAAAGTGGTTGCCAGCATGTATTTTGCGGTGATTGACGTAAAGTATGTGGTTATGTGCTTACATATTCTACCCACAATATTATTACAGCTGTCACACAATTGGGCTTTCTTCGATCTTTCTTGTTAAATACATTAGAGAAAAAATAGGATTGGGATTTTCTTCTTCGATCTTTTTTAAAAAATACATTAGAGAAAAAATGGGGGTTGGGATTTTTTTGTTGTTATCAAGCTCTCACATCTTCAAATGACAACAATTATATTAGGTCATGTTTACCCTGGGAGCCCAGGTATGCTGACTGTGACACTGTAGTGACTTTTTCTGGTGATTTTGCCTTTCGGCACCTTTTTTATGTTTTTGCTAAATTACATTTGTAAGATCCTTCTGCTCTAAGATCTTTTTCTTAAAAGAAGTTCTTTTGTTGTTTGTTAAAGTCATGTTTTGTACTATTTACTTTTTTTGTTTTAGTGTAATGAGCGGAAAACAAATAACCCAGTAGCAAGATGAAAACCCGAGTGTGCTACGTAGCATGTTTACATTAATTATTTTTTGGCTCGCAAACACTTACTTCTTGGAATATAAGCTGATGCTTCGTTTACAATTTTCTTTGGGTGTCTTCTCACTCGAGCATGAGCTCGCAATCAGATCCGCTGATTTTTTACCGTAAGAATGCTCACCGGATCTGATTCCAAATCACTTTATTTTTTATTTCACGGGAACATTCAGCCTGTTTTTTTCTTTCTTTTAATAACCCACTTTCAACTATGCCTTTCGATCAAACCACATATACAGTGGGTCTGATCGTAAGTTAAATCCTATCAAGGCTTGAGGGCCTTATCATCTGGATCATGATTCAGAGAATGATAAGTGTGAACAGGTCTGTGCCACAGTTTCTCAAATTAAGGGCAAGTACACACAATGTCACCACACAAACCTTAATATGGCAAAACGATGTGGTCCTCACAGCAATTGTCATCATTAAAATGCTAAGAATATTTTCATGTTGAAAGAGTTTTGTACCGAAGACTTAGTGCCATCGGAAAACAAATCGGATAGAATTTTAAACCAATTGCTATCTTGTGATAGTAAGTTGTACTTACAAGATACTAATTCGTAAGTACAAGAAAATGAAACTCATGAATTAATAATTTCAAAAATATTTTTGAAACCATTCTGGTTAAAAATCTGAAATATTGTTTCAACAATTGGTTTAAAAAAATCTTTGATGTTACTCATAATTAGTCTTCCGTACTTTGGGCCACATAAGCAGATTGTATAGCTGTTCCAAAAATTGTTGTGCAAGATTGTTATTGTAAGGGCTAAAACAAATTTGAATGAGTAGGTATAGAAATGATATTAAAAAGGTATGAAATAATCTTTTTTTTACCATCTTTTGGTGAATATTTTTACTTCTATGCACTTTTCAAAAAAAATATTTTGCTTTGTTAAATAGGCCCACAGCAGTTATCCTGGTATCTGTGAATATTTTTACTTCCATAAGTTTTAAATTTTATAACACCTGTCTATCTATTCACTTGGTCGGTGCCACGTCTCATCCGGGAGATGAAGTCATTTTCTGGAGTGGAAACAAACATTTACGCGATACACATGGGCAAGTCTGTACACGTTTACTGTGTGCGGTGTGTATGGCAAGTAAACAATTACAGCTGATTGCTTTGTTGTCACTCCAATGCGGGGCGAATGTGCGTGGTTGCTATGCTGTCTGACGTCCTCAGGTCACAATTCCGACCAAGTAAATACCTGTCCACAGATCTCAAAAAAGTATTGAAAATAACACTTTTAGTTTTTAAGGTATGACGATCAAAGTTTGATCAATTTTTAATTGATATTATATTTGTGATGCATGAATGGGCGGACAATGTAAAATTTGTATGTTATTCTTTAAAATTTTGCAGCAAGAAAGAGTCGCGGCACGACCGATTGGGACATGCACTTTAATTTTTTTTATTTTGCTTTGTCAAATAGGCCCACAGCAGTGACTGGCATCATTTGAAACGGTTCTAATAGTTCTTTCAGAAAATGTAGCTTTTTGATGGGGGTTATGTTGAAGATTTTGGAGAGAAAAAAATGGGCTGGGGAAGAATTTTTTCATTTTTTTTAAATGCACAAAATTGTACGAAAAACTATTTTTCTTCCTTCTTCTAAAACTTACTTGCCATATTTCCAGACCTTGCTTTTGCCTGAAAAACCATGACAAACTGTTGAAGACATCAATGCATCCAATTCGGGTCTAATTTTGACTGCATATCTTTTTTGGACAAAAGTTATGCAAAATTTCATGATTTTTAGCCTTTTTGAGAGGAGTTTAAAAAAAATAAATCATTATTCCTATTTACAATACAACTGCCCCAGAGGTGACATTATAATTTTTTGTCTGGCGTATTTGGTTATGACAAGCCCTTGATTTGTGGGTGTATTTTGTAAACTTGCCGTCGTCGTATGTACAGGGCACTGCTTAATGTACAGGACGCTGCGCGCTAGCGAAGCTTGCAACATTTGCTGTGCTCCAGGCTTGCTTTCACACATACAACACAATACAGGAGGAAAGTAGAATCCTAACTAATGATATTATTGACAATTGACAGCCTGTATTCGAAACAACATCAAAACTTGCACATACAAAAACTTGCACGTGTTCATGTCTATACTGACTATATATACTAGCCTATGTGTTTATGTTCAGTACTTGTGCAGACTCTTGAATCATTCGGCCGTTAGTCTCATAGTTGTGTCATTTTCCTTTAATTTCTGAGAAATTCAAAATCATTTTTGTGTGAAATAAAACTTTGAATCGCATCAGAGAGGTAAGATTTTCATTTAAATGAATGAAAAACTCTGGTGTAAAATTTCACACGTTATAGCTAAATATGTGACGCATGTACAACATGTCTTGTTAGAAATTTCAGCCATAAGCGTAATATACGACAAATTTGTTATAACGCGAACCCTGAACTGCTCTGGGCAAAAAATATCGTTAGAATCGTTACTTCATTTATTTTTGATTAAAATCAAAAAAAAAACTACCCCCTCTTTGTCCAGGCCAAAATGTAAGTATTAAAACAAGTCTACATGCTAGTCAATAGGCAGTGTGGTGTAGCAGTAAGTGTGCAGGATGTTCACGTGAGCGACCAGGTTGAAGAACTGAACCAGATGCACGCTCTTTTTTTTTGTGAGTAATTACAGGGTGATTATTTTGTTTGTTTATTTTCATTGTTTTTGCACGTTTTGCTTTGATAAGAAAAAAATAAATATTAAACTGGTATCAATGAAAAGTAAATTTCACAAACATCTAATTATGTAAAAAAATCTTCCATTTTTCATTATTCACAAGAAATAATACAAGCTCAAAAAAAAGAAAATGAGCAATTTTGACCTGATTTATTTTGATATTTTCTTTATTTTAAATCTTTTATTGAAATGTTTATTGTCTTAGCATTCATATAAACCAAACTTGTCGCGATACAAAACGGAAAGTAACCGAGGTGTGAAAACGTGCAGTCATGTTTTGAACCACGTGGGATGTGTGCGAAGGGTTAAAGCTTACATAAAGACCAACATATTTTTGTCTGTAAACAATAATCATAGACATTTAAAGAAGATAGGAATTACAATAGAAAAAACCAAGGTCGCCCTAGCTGAAGTAATACGGCTTTGTATAATAATTTGCATTTTGAAGCCTGAGATTTTAAAACGATGTAAAATCGATCTCTAGCCTATTTTCATGAAATGTTTTGCTACTTTATAGCAATTTTATATGTGAGCAGTGAGGTCACAACTGGTTATCAAAGGCCATGGCCGTCTTGATATACTGTCCAGCACTGGATGCTTTCGGGACGTGAAACCATGCTATGCTGTGTTGCTCCATCCTACACATAAACATCATTCACTGTGTAACTCATTTGACTCTAGGAATGTGCAGTTGTATAAAACATATCTAATAATAGAATTATATTACGGCATCACACACACAGACACACACAGAAGATCATGAAATCCTGAAGGTCAAAGATTCTCCTATCGGTGACCTCTCATGACCTCTGATCCTAGTGTTTAGACGTTCTGTCATCTTGTCTTTTACCACACAGCATTTAATTCAACACAACTTGACATGAGTGTTTAAAGGTGAATCATCATGTATATTCATCTTCTCTTTTACTTTCTATTCTGTGTTTGAAAAGCATCATTCAGATTAAAGCAATTTCATTAAAATGCAAAGTGGACTCCCCGGAAAGTGGGGGGGGAGGGGGGCCTTAATATGATTTTGTTGAAATAGCTTGCAAACACAATATCTCAAATATTTCATGATATGCAATGACATAGCTGTTAATACTGTTTCATGTCATACTTGGTGCACAGATAGCCCATGGTCTGTAGATGCACCCTCTTGGTTTTGGTGGTGATATCATGCATATAATGAGTAGGCGGGGCTTAATGTAAAAATCTTGAAATCTTCATATTTTAACAAACGCCTGTCTGTTTTTTTTTCATATTTGGTATTTTTGTGATGTTAGCTAGTGTGTACATGTCCATGATTTAAAAACGTTGAATTTCATTAATATGCATAGTGGGCGGGGCTTAATATGATTTTGCTGAAAGAGCTTGTAAACACGATATCTCAAATATTTCATGATATGCAATGACCTAACAGTTAATACAAAATCAATCGGCATGAAGAAAGCATCAGAACCACTAAACCTTTTGGTTCTGGTCTCTTGTACTTTTTATACTGTGTTTAAAAAACATTCAGATTATAAAGCGAGTGCATCTTTAACTTTTGTGTTTTTTCCTTATAATTACAGCTTGTTTTCACAGAAAGTTGTGATCTATGATAGGAGAAAGATATGAATTGTTATGTTGTGTGTATGTAATTGTTATGGCTTCACAGCTTTATGTAAACTGTAAATAAGTGGGTGAAAAGTCCTTCTCATACCCTATGAAATAGGCACCTCCCAATGTTGACGTTAAGAAGTGCTGTGGCTCAATGGTTAAGGAGTCATGCTCGTATTCAAGAGGTACCGAGTTCGATTCCCATCGTGAGCACTGCATTGTGTCCTTGAGCAAGACACTTTACTCTACTTGCTTCAGTCCACTCAGCTGTTAAATGAGTACCAGCACTGCTGGGAAGTTAACCTGTGACTGATGTCCCGTCCAGGGGGAGTAATGTACTCTCATCCGCTTGCACAATGGAAACCAGGGATAGGCATCGGTTCAGGAAACCAGGGATAGGCATCGGCTCAATGAGCCTAATGGCTCGGATGGATTTAGCTTTCAGCAATGTTGGTGCTAGGTCTAAGTGTTTTGTCCTTGTGGCGGTGAGAGGGGAACATGTACCCTTTCATGCATCTTTCAGGTTGATCTCCCAGTTAACTTCTATGAGGGGGCATGGTCCCCCTTTTATTACCCCCTCCCCGTCATGATGACTCGTGAAGTCACCTCTGCTCAACCCAAATAATGCAATCCTAAGGGATTGTCTAATTAGTTTGGTGGCACCTCCAACAAGTATTCTTTTAATACCTCCATGGTCTAGCAGTCATAGCGTCAGCTTGAAAAGCTAGAGATTCCTGGTTTTGATTCCCGACGAGTCTTCATTCAACAGTGCTTTACAACTGGTTATCAATCGGTGTATTGATGACGTATTTTCCGCGGTTTTCTGTAAAATTCCCATGGTTTTTGTAATATTCTTATGTTTTTTTGTAATATTCTCATGTTTTTTTGTAATAATCCCATGGGTTTTTTTGTAATATTTCCATGGTCTTTTGTAATATTCCTATGATTTTTTGTAATATTCCCATGTTTTTTTGTAATATTCCCATGTTTTTTTGTAATATTCTCATGTTTTTTTGTAATATTCCCATGGTTTTTTTTGTAATATTTCCATGGTTTTTTGTAATATTCCCATGGGTTTTTTAAGAATTCTTATGGTTTTCTGTAGAATTTTATTTAAAAGAGCATACTTTTAGAGCCAATTTGGTACAAAAATTAGGTCGATATTATATTCTGTTCAAGTGATATAGATTTTTAAACATTTCCCAATTGCATTTTGAAGTTTTTGTACAGTATGATGAATTCTTGTTTGATGATGTCATAGAGGCAATTCCATTGCAAATGTTTATGTATGTCTTTAAACATTAGGTGGTTGTTTCTGTATGATTAAAAATAATTTTCCAAAAGTTGTTAAAGTAGGGCATATTTGACAATGTATATAAATACCTAACTTTCATCAATTTATTTTTCTAGCAGATTTTACTAATAAAAAAGGATGATAGATTTTAATAAACTATGTAAACTTTTTGGGAGAATGTGTTGCTGTGCTGTCGTACTGAGCTTTTTCCTATTCGTCTATTGGCATTTTTTGTGTGAACCTTAAAATTTGAATATCTCCTGGTAGGAATAGCACATCAACCTGATTTTTGTACTAAATTGTTTCTAAACATTTTCTCTTACAACATAGCAAGATTATGGGCTAAGACGGGTTAGTCACCCCATAAGAATTACAAACTAATACCACCACCACCACAAAAAAAAAAAAAAAAATGAAAGGTTATGAAAAAACATGGGAATATTCCTTTAACTTAGCTGTTGAGAAAGGGATATAAAAAAACCAGGGATCTGTTATTTATGAACAGATTCCTGAAAATACCAACCAATCTACCTGCCTACCCACATCAATGTCAAGATTTTCACTATTATTTCCTAGAGGGAGAAAGTATTCCATAAAGACAAATTCAATGTGTAATGCATAAGTGGGATACCTATACCCATAATTGTTTATATAAAAATTGCAGTGAAATTTCATCATCAGATGCTTAAAGAATTTTTCTTTTCGGAAATGTGTGAATTCTGTTTATGTGAAACACCTGCAGAACTTTTGTTGCATAAGAGAGATTCTCTTTCATCTGTAATTCGTCAGAGCACAGGTCTGCGTGTGGATGTTGGGATTAGATTTCACGCTACTCATCTTTAAACATTCTGTACTTTTGAGACCTGTAATAAGAATACGAGTGTCAGTTAAAAGCCTCCTCACTTTGTTATATACTGAAATGTCGCATTTTTCAAATCATGCCCCTCCCCCAGGGGGAGTGAAGAGGGTATAGAGAATGAAGAAGAGAAGGCTGTACAGAGTATAACGGGAAAGGGACAAAAAAAAACTCCACTCTATTTTACTAGTGAATTACATCTTTGCAAATTAGACTAAGGAGGGTTTTTTTGCCTTTAGTAAAACCTCAACAGCTACATAGTGGATAGAAGCTTTGGTTTCGGAGCCCTTAGGTCTTTGTAATGTAAACCGTCTCTTGACCTATTGACCTAATTTTGCAGAAGATTTATTGCTTGGAGGTTGAAGTATGTGGTTTCTCACCCCTGGCTCTGAAACATTCGCCCCAAATATTAGGCCGTGTTCACACTTAGCTTGGGATCATGATCCCTACATGATAAACCAGCTTGCTCGATGAGTGCGAGCTTGTGATCAGACCACAGCTAGTACGAGTCCACATGTGTGTATGTATGTATGTGTATGTATGTATGTATGTATGTATGTATGTATGTATGTATGTATGTATGTATGTATGTATGTATGTATGTATGTATGTATGTATGTATGTATGTATGTGTGTGTGTGTGTGTGTGTATGCATGTATGTGTGTATGCATGCATTCATGCATGCATGTATGTATGTATGCATGTATGTATGTATGTATGTGTGTGTGTGTGTATGTATGTATGTATGTATGTATGTATGTATGTATGTATGTATGTATGTATATATGTAAATATATATATATATATATATATATATATATATATATATATATATATATATATATATATATATATATATATATATATATACATACATACACATATACACCTGCATGCATATATACATACATACATGTACATACATTCAGAGCAGATCTCCCAAATCTACTGACTCGGGTATGTGCACATACCCATTGAAAAAGTTGCTCCACGCACTATAGCACAAAAGTCAATGGGATTTATGCACTTGTCAGTTGTACGACTCATTCCTACTACCCCTGGCCATGTCAGTCAAAGGTGAGTCATTGACATATGAAATAGTGACTCACATGTATATCACCGAAGTGATTGATTTGGGGTAAGCCATGACACAAAAAATGTCAGTCACCTAAGTGATTGAGGGGTGCGTCAATGTACATGTTTTGTCCACCTACTAGGTGAGGAGAGAAGTTGGCAGCCATCGGTGAGTAAAAGTTTGTTCAGTGAATTTGCATAATATTGCATAGCATTGTATTGAGATGGTGGCTCATTAACCCACAGCAGATGATCTGATTGTGGGGCATGAGTGAACCACAAGTTGAAATGTAGGTCTTTGAAAAACCCACGAATTGTAAGCGACCAGGATAAACTGTTTGCGTAAAGTAAACAAGTTTAAACGGAATATTGCATAACTAATGTGATCGCAGTTCACTGATCTGTGCGCACACACACTTTTCGAGAGTTTCTTCGGTGGATCTCATCCAATACTACAGATCATGTACGCACAAACACTTTTTGAGAATTTCATCGGTGTATCTCATCCGTTACTACGGATCATGATCCTATCATTGACTAGGATCAAAATCAAGTGACTGTGATCAGATCCTGGGATCAATCTCACAATAAAAAACTGGCGGATCTGACCACCTGCAGTGGGTTTAAATGCGAGCTCCTATTCAAGTGAGAATACACATTATTTTTGTCCCTTTACAATCATGGAGCTGGTTTATGGTCAGGGGATTGTGATCCAGAAAGATTAGTGGAAACACGGCCTAAGAGATTTGTCAGGATAGGGCTGTGTACAGGGTTTCCAAGTGGGTGTTTCTGGAGTTATTTTATTGGATTGAATGTTGAGGATGCAGAATGTACTATGTGATCTATGGGGAATTGAAATGTGCGCAGATTTTTAAAGTTCATTTCAGCTGGGAGTTGACATTTAACCAAGGAGGAAAAGAGGTACCTCCTTGATTTAACTCCCTGATTTCAGCAGGGAGGTGCCATCCCTGATTTCAGCAGGTTGGTGCCATCCCTGATTTCAGCAGGGAGGTGCCATCCCTGCTGAAATCAGGGATGCCAATATAATTAAGGAGGAAAAGAGGTACCTCCTTGATTTAACTCCCTAATTTCAGCAGGGTGGTGCCATTCCTGATTTCAGCAGGTTGATGCCATCCCTGCTGAAATCAGGGATGCCGATTTAACCAAGGAGGAAAAGAGGTACCTCCTTGATTTACCTTCCTGATTTTAGCAGGGTGGTGCCATCTCTGACTTCAGCAGGTTGGTGCCATCCTTGATTTCGGCAGGGAGGTGCCATCCCTGCTGAAATCAGGGATGCTGATTTAACCAAGGAGGAAAAGAGGTACCTCCTTGATTTAATTTTCTGATTTCAGCAGGGTGGTGCCATCCCTGATTTCAGCAGGGAGGTGCCATCCCTGCTGAAATCAGGGATGCTGATTTAACCAAGGAGGAAAAGAGGTACCTCCTTGATTTAACTCCCTAATTTCAGTAGCTTGATGCCATCCCTGATTTCAGCAGGGTGGTGCCATCTCTGATTTCAGCAGGTTGGTGCCATTCCTGATTTCAGCAGGTTGGTGCCATCCCTGATTTCAGCAGGGAGGTGCCATCCCTGCTGAAATCAGGGATGCCGATATAACCAAGGAGGAAAAGAGGTACCTCTTTGATTTAATTCCCTGATTTCAGCAGGGTGGTGCCATCCCTGATATCAGCAGGGAGGTGCCATCCCTGATTTCAGCAGGGTGGTGCCATCCCTGATATCAGCAGGGAGGTGCCATCCCTGATTTCAACAGGTTGGTGCCATCCCTGATTTTAGCGTGTTTAATTTTAAAGGATTCGTTTAGTGGTCAAGCATGTCCATCTTATATGAAAGAGGACTTCAAAAGAAAGAAAATGGTCAAGAAAATGTTAAAAATCTTATTCCTTATATCCTTATCTTATAAAGGAATATTTACATGTTTTTTTGTAACTCTTTATACAAAAAAGAGAACAATTTTAGAAACAATTTAGTACAAAAATCATGTTGATATGTTATTCCTACCAAAAGATATTAATATTTTAAGGTTCACAAAAAATACCAATAAACAAATAGAAAAAGGCTCAGTATGACATCACAGCAACACATTCTCCCAAAAAGTTTACATAGTTTATTAAAATCTATCATCCTTTTTATTAGTAAAACCTGATAGAAATTTACATTGATGAAAGTTAGATATTTATATACATTGCCAAATATACCCTACTTCAATAACTTTTAGAAAATTGTTTGTAATCATACAGGAACAACCAATTAACATTCAAAGAAATACATAAACATTTGCACTGGAATTGCCTTTATGACATCATCAAACACGAATTCATCATACTGTATAAAAACTTTAAAATTCAATTGCAAAATCTTTAAAAATCTATATCTCCTGAACGGAATATGATATCAACCTGATTTTTGTACCAAATTGGCTCTAAAAGTATTCTCTTTCAAAAAAAAACTTTAGAAAAAACAATGGGAATATTACAAAGAACCATGGAATTATTACAAAAAAAACAATGGGAAAATAACAAAAACAGTTTGGGAATATTACAACAAAACCATGGGAATATTCCTTAAAGGTGATTATTCAAGTTTAAAGCTCTGTCTTTTTGGTGTAGAAATAATTGGTGTAAGTCTACTCTAGTCTACGTATTATTGCCATCTTCCTCCTCACACTCTTAACAATTGTTATTGTATTTTAAAGAAAGTTTATTTAATTTTTCACTAGTTAGATTATTTTCCCTCAAACTTTCTTCGGGGCGGTATATCATAAATACCCTTTCTAGATTCAGTTGTACTGCTTTTTTGACATATCCCGTGGTTTTAAAGCCACAAAATCGCAAGACAAAATATGATTGATTACATAAAGACTTTGAGGAATCTGAGGCTATGAGTTCACAACTAGTCTGATTCCAGTCATTTCTACACAAATAATACCACACTTTAAACTTACATATCTCCTTAATGGAATAAGATTTTTGAATGATTTCCTTACCATTTTGTTTCTTTTGAAGTCCTCTTTTATATAAGATGGACATGCTTGACCCCTCAACTAATCCTTTCAGGTACTGTACATAAGCAAATGGGCAAAGCATATCTTCTTATGTATTTAATATGAAATGCATTACTTCATTTTTTAAAGAAAGTTTATTTAATTTTTCACTATTTAGATTATTTTCCCTCAAACTTTCTTCGGGCGGTATATTATAAATACCCTTTCTAGATTCAGTTGTGCTACTTTTTTGATATATCCCGTGGTTTTTAAGCCACAAAATTGCAAGACAAAATATGATTAAATACATAAAGACTTTGAGAAATCTGAGGCTATGACATCACAACTAGTCTGATTTCAGTCATTTCTACACAAATGACACCAAACTTTGAACTTAAATATCTCCTTAACAGAATAAGATTTTTGAATGCTTTCTTCACTCTTTTGTTTATTTTGAAGTCCTCTTTCATATAGTTTCTGTTTTGACATAGTGGTGAATGTGCAAAGGTATTTTTTTGTGTTGACATAGTAGCAAATGTGCAATTAACAAAGTTCAATTGCAAATTACTGTGATTACAAAGTATCTGTTTCTTGTCTTTGTATCATTCACTCATTATTTACAGTTTAAACAATTTAATACTTATAGGAAATGAGGAAAATGAACCTATAAATGATAGTAATATGCGTTTAAAGACATTCATCACTATGTCAAAACGAAGAAGAAAAAAACGCTTATCCATTCAATCTTGCATTTGCCACTATGTCAAACAGGGAAGATATGAGATAGGCTTGCTTGACCCCTGAACTAATCCTGGTGTACTGCAGGGTTGTGGTTAAGTTTGCTATTATTTTTTTAAATAAAATAAAAAATAAAAATAAAATACTTATATTTTTTGTTGTTGTTGTAATATGTATATTTTTTTTAGGGAAGTAGTATAGCATAGTAAAGAGATATGGGGTAGGTGTGATATTATAATGTATTGAACCATTACAAACATGAGTTGTAATGAAGTAAAGGCTTTATAATACATTTCAGTGTGTATGAGTGCATTAATTAATGCAACAATTGGGCTCACTTTAGGATTTTTACAGGTAAGGGGGACAGTTTATGGCATAGCCAGGGGGAATGGGGCCGAGATCCCCTACCTTTACAAAGATAAGATTATAAGGGTCCTGTGGACCCCTCCCACACACTCATTTATTTGGGACTTTGAAGAAGATTAGAATTCTACTCCAAATTTGATTGTCCAAGAGGCACATCTTACAAAAAAAGATTTTTTTTTAATTACCAAGGGCACATCTACCTACCATAGGGGGTATGCCCTACCCTACATCTCACAGGGGCAAGGGGATAAAAGTGCCCTTTATTTCATGGGCAAAGGGGCAAAAACTGCCCCCTTTGTGGATTTGTAATGTTTTATTTATAATGTTCTTTTTGTCCCTGCCTGCACATGTAATCATTTCAAGGAATAGTTTCGCACAAAACTGCAGAGAACTTCGCCATCTATTTTTAGCCGAGTGCTCCACTTTAGTGCTTCACATTTAGTCACATTAATATAAAGGTCCGAAGCACTTTTAGGAAAGAAAGTATTAAATAACGTTTAAGGCCTGTAAGCAATCCAACCTTCATCATATCTCTTCATTCGACAAAAACCAATTCTTTTATCGAACACATTATTTCATGATGTTTTTTCTTCATTTACGTTCATCGCTTTTTAAGCTTTTTGAAAAAAAAAAAAATGGGCCAGTAGACGTAATGTATGAACTAAATGGCCCAGTTTTCTATCGATTTAACAAGCACTCATGTTACGTATCGGACCCGAACCTCTGAGTTTGTTCATTTTCATCTATAGTTTCAATGAGCGAGGTGAAGTATGAACAAATGAATGTTGAGGTAAAAAATGGAATTGAAATGAAAAGAAATGGGCAATTTCTTTAAATATGAGCAAGAGAGACGGAAGGCTTAGTGTATCGGGTCGCGATAGTGAGATGCGTTTGATGTATGGATTTATATCTTGAGAGTTCTTATCGGCAAAAATGATACAAATGCTTAGAAATCTTGTCTCATGGAATAATGTCAAGTGTTCTTCTGTGGGCGTTGGAGTACCGGTGGTGTTTGTATTACGTCATTGTACTCTGTCGGTGAAATGACTTTCTGGGGATTTTTTAGGATTAATTAGATTATATCGTACGGAAAGATTAAGATAATTCTTTGATACATATATGCTTGAAGTTGTCTGTTATATATGCTTGAAACATTTGCGATTGTTTAACGAATAATTTTGTATCATTGAATTGTTAAAAAATGCCATCAGAAATGAAGGCTAAATTGATTTCAGGAAATATACTCAGCTAATATTTGTTAGCATTTGTGAAATGTCCATCCTCCATCCTTTTGCGATAAGGAAAGGGTTCCAAAAATTAAAGGATAAGTTTATAGTGCAAGTCCATCTTATATGAAAGAGGACTTCAAAAGAAACAAAATAGTGAAGGAAGCGTTCAAAAATCTTATTTCGTTAAGGAGATATTAAGTTGAAACTGTTTCATTTGTGTATAAAACGACTGAATTCAGAGTTGTCCCTTACATAAATGTTAGCTTGCAGCATGCTTGCAGCGCGCTTGCAGCATGCTTGCAGCGCGCTTGCAGCACGCCTGCAGCACGCTTGCAGCACGCTTGCTTGCAGCACGCTTGCAGCGCGCTTGCAGCACGCTTGCAGCAAAAAATTGTTAGCTTGTCGCAAGCGTGCTGCAAGGTAATATTTCTGTAAGTTATGATGTCACATCCTCAACTTCCTCAAAGTGTGTATATAGTTTGTCTTTTATATGTTTTCCTGAGTTTTGTATCCTTACGAACAATTGGATACATCAGGAAAGCAGTCATACATAATCTACTGAGGTAAATTTGATCTCCAAAAGAAATGAAGTTCTATCGGCAAAATTGATACAAAATGCTTAGAAGTCTTGCCTCTTGGAATAAATGTCAAGTATTCTCTTGCGCGAGTTGAAGTACCGGTGGTGTTTTTATTACTTCATTGTACTATTTTGGTGAAGTGACTTTCCAAGGATTTAGAAAGTCTTTTAGGATGAATTAAATTTCATACTAAAGCGGTGTGATCATTAACTCAAAGCCATGGCAGATGTTTTGGTACCCGCAGTATGAAATTATTGGTTGTGGAGCGATGTGGATAGCTGTATGAAGATATTGTTAAAAAATACCACCAGCAGTGCAAAATTACAGGATAGTAACGGCTGTATCAGGCATCTTTTTGGACCTAAATAGCGGAAATGATGAAAAAGACACCTCCTCAAAAGGCACACACACGTGCTGTCACGATATTGCTGTATTACGTATCTATTATCATGGAGAAAAGTATCGCGATATATCGGTATATTGCGATATTTTTTAAGAAAACTGACTCACAACACAAATTGTTAATATCAGTACTTTTTCTATACTTATGTATGCATATGAATTATGAACACAAGAAACAACAAATCCCATCTAGCAGACAACATGATCGCACGACTATTACATTTTAGATTTCATCACGCATCACATGCACATATTTGGTAATTCAGCCAACGTGACCATGAATCAAGAAGTGAGAGGCATTTTCTGGGCCATTTTTGTTGTTCTTTTGCCACCTTACATTGGAGCGTGCCAGTGTGGGTTGAAGGAGCACGATTTTTAATTAGTTTTTTTTTTATGTTTCACAATATTTTTTTACGTTTTTAAAGTTTATTCAGAAACGATCATGGCCTAAACCTACAATTTAGATTTACTATAGTAAATCTACCCTTATAGAAATTTTATCTTACAGCACGCTTGCAACAAGCTTAACATTTTTCAGCTTGTCCAAGCGTGCTGCAAGCTTGTGCAAGCATGCTGCAAGCTAGTATTTATTTGGAACAAATACTGGCTTGCTAGCTCGTGCAAGCTAGCATCAGATATTTGTTAGTTTGCAGAAAGTTTTGCTAGCTTGTGCAAGCTTGCAGATAGTTTTTACTAGCTTGCGCAAACTAATTTGTTCTAAAAACTATTGTTTGCTGCAAGCTTGCAGCATGCTTGCGCAAGCTAAAAATTGTTAATATCTTGTCGCAAGTGTGCTGCAAGCTAATATTTCTGTAAGCCTCAGCCTTAGATTCCCGTTACTGTAAAGTTAGTACTATAACATATGAACTAGCCTAGCCTAGTTGCGCGAAAATTTCTTAGTTCTTTATTCGTTTTTGGTATAGTGATATGTGTTTAGAGGCATATTTTATGTTGTGGGAAAGAGATATCGCAGGAAAAGAGATATCGCTGGAAAAGAGATATCGTGGGAAAAGAGATATCACGGAAAAAGATATACCGCTGGAAAAGAGATATCGTGGGAAAAGAGATATCACGGAGAAAAAAAAAACCGTGGGAAAAGAGATATCGTTGGAAAAAGAGATCGTGGATATCATTATAATCGACATGTCATTACAACACAAAAATATATCTATATAATTTAAGTCCTAGTCCCTACAGTGGGACATAAATGTAGTTAAAGTTTGATAGATGTTACTCTCAATTCCTTCACTTCTCTTCTTAAATAGTCAAGAGCTGAATCAAGTCACATTTCTGTGACAGTAGCCAATCACTTACTGTGCAACATCATCACAGACACTTTTTTACACAAACCTCAAGAAGGACTCTAATTTTCTGCGGTTCTTACAGCCCTTTTGGCACGTAGCAAAACATTCTGCCTAAAATCATAACATGAGCCATAAATAAAACCCTAGCTGCCATATTTCTTTTTGTCTTTTTCAGTCCAGCAAACATTTCTAATCCACTTCATTTAATGATTTTAGTTTGGAAAGTTCTGAAAGTGCAGACAGCACATATACTGCATGTGGAGTGGGTACAGTATGTGTGTGCATAGAAACATGCATTATTGGTGTGTTGGTGTGTGTTTTTGTTTAGGTTTGAGTCTGTTAAAGGATAGGTTTAGGGGTCAAGCACATCCATCTTATATGAAAAGAATTTCAAAAGAAAGAAAATGGGGAAAATCATTCAAAAATCTGGTTAAAGAAATAAAGAACTAGTTCAAAAATCTCAAAAGAAACAAAATTGTGAAGAAAGCATTTAAAAATCTGATTCCGTTAAGGAGATATTAAAGGACTAGTTCAGTGGTCAAGCATGTTCATCTTATATGAAAGAGAATTTTAAAAGAAACAAAATGATGAAGAAAGCATTCAAAAATCTTATTCCGTTGAGGAGATATTAAAGGACTAGTTCAGTGGTCAAGCATGTCCATCTTATATGAAAGAGAATTTCAAAAGAAACAAAATGATGAAGAAAGCATTCAAAAATCTTATTCCGTTAAGGAGATATTTAAGTTTATTGTTTGGTATCATTTGTGTACAAATGACTGAAATTAGACTAGTTGTGATGTCACAGCCTCAGATTCCTCAAAGTCTTTATTCTGATATTTTTTGGCCTGTGATTTTGTGGCTTAAAAACATTGTCAGGAAGGTAGTAAAACAGAATCTTGTAATGGTAAGTATAATCTACCATGCGGCGATATTATTGCCGCTTCAGGTGCATCATCTTTGACTCCGCCTCCCAAGCACATTAAAACAAAAAGTGCTGTTGGAGTGTTGGATATTCAACCCGCGACAAGTTTGCCAACTGAAAAATATAGGCAGCATGATCCCGGTGGGCGACCCACTGGGTCACTGAAGTAAAACAAGCCATGACTCTGCTGCTCGGAAGACGGGACCCTTCAATAATCAGCCTGTGCTTAAAACTTACTCTACCACACGGCGATATTATCGCCGTTTTGGGTGCCCTATCTTTGAATCCGCCTCCCAAGTGCGCCTTCAAAAAGTGCTGGTAGAGTAAGGGTTAAACTTGAATATCTCCTTCAGCACTCAAACAATCGTGCCACGACCTGTTCGGACATGCACATTTAAAAAAAATATAGGCCCTGCAGTGGTCCTGGTATCATGTGAAAGCTCGAATAGCTCTGTAAAAACAGTGTAACTTTTTGATTGGGGTTATGTTGAAGACTTTTGAGAAAAATGGGTTGAAGTAAAGCAAATTAAAAAAATGCACAAAATTTAGCCAAAAAAACAACAAAAAATTCTTCAAAAACTTACTTGCTGTACTTGTTTTTGCCTTAAAACCTGTGAGGAACTGTCAAAGACATCAATGCATCCAATTTCAGTCACAGTTTGACAGCTCGTATCATTAATATCTTCTTTTGGCAAAAGTTATGCAAAATTTGATGATTGTTAGCCTTTTTTAGACCAAGTTATTGGCAAAAGTTGTAGTTCCTGATCGCAACACAACTGCCTTTTAAAATATCGCCAGAATCGTTATTTCTCACATTTTTAATTGAAAACAAAAAGAGCAACTACCCCCTCTTTCTTCACACTGAAATATAAGTATTAAAACAAGTCATCCACCATCAACAACCTCTCTCGTATCAACAACGTTCATATTACCCGTCTTAGAATTGGTCACACCCACCCCACTCACTCCTACCTCCTTATTGGCTCCCCTCAACCCCTCTGCAACAATTGCCACTGCACCCTCACAATCCATCACATTCTCCTTGCTTGCCCCCTGTACAAACCTTCCCAGAGCTTCCCTCGCTCCCCACAACTCAATTGCTGAGTTCTTCCAGAAAAATCCTCCGGATAAAATTATCTCCTTCCTTCATCATGGTTCCCTCTACAACCATATTTAATTCTCCTCTTCCACCCCTCTCTACTTTGTTTTTGTTTCAACCAATGCATCTCCCCTCTCGATCACAGCTTTCTGACCTTTTGTTCTTGAATTTCTTTCACTCGCCCCTTGTTTCTTTTCGTTCCTACCTCTAGAATGATCTGACCTCTCAGGCACAATTTGACCCTCGTTGTCATGGTGCCGTTAAGCCCTAATTAAACAAACAAACAAACAAATAAAACAAATCCACACACCAGAACATATGCAGTGTAGTGTAGCAGTAAGCATTGCAACGCGGGCGTCCCGGGTTCGAAAACCAAGCCGGATGCGCGGCATTGTTTTTGCAAGTAATTACAGTGGTGATCATTTTATTCATTTATTTTTTTGTTTTTGCATCTTTTGGTTTTAGAAGAAAATTAGACTGGTATCAATGAAAAGAAATTTCACAAAGGAGCTGTAAAAAGCTAAAAAAGTTGTCTTAATTTTGCCTAAAATTTGCATATTTGCTTATTTATGTTGATACTATCTTTAATTTGAGTTTTTCATTGAAAAGTTTATTGTCTTAGCATTCATAAACAGCTTCTATTGTCAAAATGGACTGGAATAAAGCCCTTAACATTACCATAATACTCCTTTTTTAGTACTCTGTACCAGAATATCTAACAACTTTTTTGGTTGTTATTCTGGTACATTTTAGTAAGTACCAAAACATAAGGAGTATAATGGTAATGGGAAGGCTTTATTCCAGTCCATTTTGACAATAGAAATCCATTTTGAAATAGAAACTGTTTAAAACCAAACTTGTAGTGATCGAAAACAAAAGGAAAATTGTGAAAATTAATTTTGAAAACAAAAAGTTTTGGAAACATTTTGAACCGCATGGGGGTCTTTAAGAGTCAACGGAATAAGATTTGTGAATGCTTTCTGCATCATTTTGTTTCTTTTCAAGTCATTTTCTATATAAGATAAACTTGCTTGACCACTGAACTATTCCTTTAAAGGCACATGGGTAATTGCAGAGGTGATGCCAGCTTTTCAGATTGGGGACCACTGAGGGAAAAATCAATTCTGACCTAAAATATTTTCAATTTTTTTTGTAGTTGTTTATTATACAGTTCTAAACCTAAATTTAATTGATTGGAAGATTTCCTGATCGGGAGAATTCCTGATCAGGTGCTTTCCTGATTGGGTGCTTTCCTGATCGGGAGATTTCCTGATCAGGAGATCTCCCGATTGTGAGAATAATAATAATAATAATAATTAGAATATTTCCTATGGCTTAAACCTGTAGCTATTTTACCATTATGTATTTCTTTAGAGAGATTTGAATTTGAAAAAATGCATTGTGGGTTATATTGAGAAAAATCTCCCAATTGGGATATCTCCCACTCAGGAGTGTGGACTGAATTGTTCAGTAACTACAAATCTTTTTTTCACAATATAAAAGACATGTCTTACGTACTTTAAAATCTTCTTTCTTCTTTTTTTTAATGTCTGATTAAGCAAAAAAACTAAAACAACTTGAATTCAGGGCCATTTAAATGACTTTAAAAATAAACTTAAGTAATATTTCATTCACCAATTTTTCTTCTTTGAGAATTAGCACCGTGATTTGAAATTGTAAAACTGACAAATTAAGGTTCCTTTGAAATCTATTTTAATAATATTTTAATAAATAATACAACCAAGTTAATTTGGAATATCTGTCGGAAAATGTCAAATTCTATGGGCAAACATGAAACCTTCACGCAACATGAGCAAAGTCTCCTTTCGTCAAAGTCAATGACCGGGTGATATATTCTTCTTGTTTGCTGACGATAAGATGGACTGACTCACTCACAATACATTATGGATGCAACAGGGAGCCTTTGATGCATGAATTTAATTCAATTGATTCTGATTTTTTTTTTTACGGCGGATATCATTTATGGCATCTATGTCTGTTTGACCATTTGGTTGTTAAGAATAAAAAAACCATGCCCTAATTACACACGGAACTGCTTAATGCGGTGAAATGGTAGTAGCATGCTCCCTTATCTTTCTGGATCTTGTTTGATGGACGAAAAAGTAAGAAAATGTCTGAATGAAATATGGCGTGGTTTAAAAAAAAAAAAATCCTGCATGGCTCTGGGCAATCATGAGTTATAAATAATTCAGTTATCCCACTCAGAAAGTAGATCAATAGTAAGTTACAGAACAACTGACATCTTAGACCCAATTAACACAAGCTACAGCAGGGTTGGAAAAACCACTCGCCTGCTCGCCATAGGCGAGCAAAAAATAATTGTGGTGATTGAAATAGTATAATATACTGTGGTACTCGCCACACTTAATTAAGCCTCGCCAAGTTTTTTTTTCTTCCAATCCTGAGCTACTTTATATCATGTAAAAGTAGGAGTGGGATTTGTGTACCCAAAGTTTGTATGTGTGTGTGTATGTATGTTTGTTTTGTGTGTGTGCGTGTGTAGTGGGGAAGGGGTGGGTGTGCAGCAAAGTCACATAATCAAACTTAAGTAACACCAATAATATTCTTTCTGAAAAAATGGCAAACAATACCACTCAAAATCAGTTTAACTAAGACTTTCTGGCCTTTGACCTTTAAATTTATGTCGCCCAGCCATGCCATGCATAGAGAGGGGGAAAGAGGGTAGGGGAGGGGGAGGGGGGGGGGGGAGGCATTACCACTTATAGAGCCTCTGATATTGGCTACCTCTCTGATCTGATCTACTGGTTACAAGCAATAATGATGGGATGCCCTCTTTACGTAGTGCAGAACAAATAAGGTATTACTGCACCAGCCTAAACTGAGAACTCCCAGCCTGGCTAATAAGATATTTTTGAAATGGGACCCCCTAACAGAAATTCTAGCTTGCAGCACTCTTGCGACAAGCTTACAATTATTAGCTTACGCAAACGTGCTTCAAGCTTGCTCAAGCATGATGCAAGCTTGCAGCAAGTGTGCTGCAAGCTAGTATTTGGAACAATTACTAGCTTGCTAGCTTGCGCAAGCTAGTATTATTAGCTTGTTTTTGCGATTATTATTAGCTTGTGCAAGCGAATATAAAATATTTTGTTGGCTTGCACAAGCTTGCAAACTGTTTTTGCTAGCTTGTGCAAGCTTGCAGATAGTTTTTGCTAGCTTGGGCAAGTTAATTTGCTTCAAATACTAGCTTGCTACAAGCTTGCAGCATGCTTGCGCAAGCTAAAACTGTTAGCTTGTAAGGGACAGAAAGCTCAGAAGTTAAGAATTTCAGGAATGATAGAGAAGGGATATCGATCTTGACTTATGCATATCCAAACTGGACAAGATCTGCTTTAAACAAAATTTCATTAGGAACTATTTCCATACTAAAATTTGAGCAATTTGGCTGGGTAGCACAACACCTTTTCACTTCAGCCTAAAAAGAAAGGGCCAAAGTCATATGTTACCTTCTATTGAAATTAACCTCATCTGGAAGATATCAAAAAGTACTTTTTGGAAAACATCTGGTATGAAAAGGACCCGAACTTGACTTATTCATCATAGCCCTTACAAAAATATTAGCTTGCAGCACGCTTGTGACAAGCTAACAATTTTTAGTTTGAGCAAGCATGCTGCAAGCTTGCAGAAAGCATGCTGCAAGCTAGTATTTAAAACAAATTAGCTTGCGCTAGCTAGTAAAAAACTATTTGCTAGCATGCGCAAGCTAGTATTTGTTCTAATATTAGCTTGCAGCATGCTTGCTGCAATTCTTGCAGCATGCTTGCAATACTCTTGCGCAAATTAAAAATGTTAGCTTGTCGCAAGCGTGCTGCAAGCTAAAATTTATGTAAGGGAGGTTTTAACGGGGCAAATAATTAATTCTGTGCTACCTTTAATTGTCCTTACCATGTGACATGCAAGTGACTTGACCACAAGAATCCATCGAGCTGATGAATTGACAGAGATGCCTAGCTAATACCAACCAATAAGCAATTAGTATTTTTAACAAGGTGCTTCAAAGTGTCACAATTCTAATTGTTCATCAAATTAAAAGAATTTGTCGCTCATAAAATGCTGACGTTAATTATTTGTCATGACGAAAACCATACCACCCTCGGCAAAATGGGAAGCGTTAATTTGATGAAGCAATAATATTTCAGAGCTGGTATATTTATAGTATCAAACAAAAAAAACACATTTAGTTACATTGTTTAGCTGTCAAATATTTCTGTATGCCTTGTACCAAAGAAGAAATAAAAAAATGCTGAGATTTAACAACTTAAAGAGTTTTCTAATTCAACTTTGTCAAATTATGCCTAATATGTTTCCATCTTGCAGAAATAACTTAAAAATCAAATTTGGATGAAGGGCCTCAAGGCAACCCCGAAGATTTGTTTTCTTTTGTTGTTTTTTTTTCTTTTTTTGTGGGAAATTTTATTAAAAAAAATTCTTTTAGGAAGAGTGAAAAGCATTTCGATAAAAGATGTGATATGAATTACATAGGATGAAGATTACCATTAGAATGTACTGTAATAAACTTTTCGACAGTATAAAATTTAAGTCAGCATTACGATATTCAATATCTCCATGCATACGCAAGATAGATAAATCCCTTACAAATTTGTACATAGAAAGCCCCTATTCCTGCTTTCCAGAAAGAAACTGCTTCTGTCGTTTCTATTCAGGGAATTTTTTTGAAAATCTTAACCACAGGCATGTGGGACGTACAGCTAGGGAACAGGCCAATATCTCCCTTCCTCAAACTATGATCAGCATTGCAAATATCAAAATTCAGTTAAAATTTGAACAGGTATACCAATACATATTTGTGATGCATGAGGGGACCAGGGGCATAGGAAGGGTTACCTCTCAGGGGGGCAAAAATCACAAAACATTTCCCGGTGACAAGTGAAAAAATTACAATGGTAAATTAAATTGTTGATGCTAAATTAAAAATCCCCTTTATTTTTTTGTGGAAATTTTCTTCAATTTCCAGGAAATTTCTTCTTAAATTTTGGGAGAATTTTGGTCAGTTTTCGGGAAATTTTGGAGAATTTTCTGGAAATCTGACCAAACTAACTAATAAATTTGCCATATTTTAAATAATTACCCATTGCACCTCCTGGAAAGGAAGCGTGAAACCAAGAAGGTGAAATCCTCTCAGGGGGCAGTTTACCCCCTGCTCCCGCTTCCTACAGTACGCCTCTGGAGGGGACATTCTCTGTAATATATCTCATTCATTGTTTTTGAATCCTATGCCATTGGACGAAGAAGATTTTTTGATTTTCATTCCTGTATAGAAATGGCAAGCCAGCTTTCAGAGAATGGAGCGTCCGTGACATGGTGACATTTTGTGACAAAATTTCATTGTCCAAAAATCTGTGACATTCTGAAAATTATGTGACAAAATGAACATAAACAGATGTATTTAAATTTATTTGTCTGACATTTTGTGACATGTTTACCCCTTCACTCACACTCATTGGTAATTTGATCATCCGTTGCTTTTTAGTGGTGGATTCCATTTTTCATGAAATAGACATAACCAAATGATCCTTGCTATGAGTATCACCAGTCAACTGGTCATGATGTGTGCATCTATGTGTGAACCTCCGGCTTGTACCGGGGTATGGGGATACCATAAAATTGTAAACCTCTGTGATATCGGGGTTACTATATGAGACCCACCTAATTGCAGATATGATGATCCCAAATAGGTTGATTAATTGCCAATTTCATAGTAAGAACATAAGACACAGAGAAGCTAACATAGTTCCACGTATCAATGTAATCAATTCGTAGCTCAATTCAATCAGACTGGAAAATATAATCAACAGGATATTAAATTGAATTTGATGACACACCAAATTTGTTAGCAGCAACCTCCTATGCCCTTACAGAAAAATAAAGTTACCCCAAGCTTGCAATAAGCTAACATTTTGAGCTTGCGCAAACTTGCTGCAACCTTGCAGCAAGCTAGTTTTTGGGACAAGCAAAAACATTTCTGCAAGCTTGAAAAAACTTTCTGCAAGCTTGCTCGAGGTAACAAATATTTTTTGCTAGCTCGCGCCAGCTAAAGTTATTTCCAAAATACTAGCTAGCTGGACGCTCGCCTCAAGGTTGCAGCAAGCTTGCGCACAGTTGCAGCAAGCTTGTGCACGGTTGCAGGAAGTTGCGCACGCTAAAAATGTTACGTTGTCGCAGGCTTGCTGCAATAGCTAGTTTTTTTTTTTGTAAGGGTGAGCAAGCAAGTATTTGGAACAAATACTAGCTGCCTAGCTTGTGCAAGCTAACATTAGCTTGCACAAGCTAGTATGAAATATTTGTTAGTTTGCACAAGCTTGCAGCAAGTTTTGCTAGCTTGCAGATACTTTAACTAGCTTGCACAAGCTATTTTGTTCCAAATACCAGCTTGCAATATCTCACAACGGTTATTGAAAATGTGCAGTGATCAGCTAGCGGTATTTTTTGCATTATTTGTATTTGCATTAATCACTTATTTACCACAGGGACGGTTCCTGACATTTAAAAAAAGTTGTGTATTGTTCCCGTACCAAAGAAACATAATTTCTCATGTAAGAATGACCTCCGACCCATAGTTTTGACTTTGGTCATTTTCAAATCTTGTGAACGCATAGCGTTGTTACAATTAAATAATGTAGTCAAGGATTTCATGGATTTTTCAGTTTGCATACAGGAGCGATAGAAGCTGTGAAGATGACATTTTGGTAGTAATCAACAATGTAACTTCCCATTTGGACCCCAAGGCAGTTGTCGAGATGAACAAGTTCAAAGGGACGAACGAAAAGAACAAAAAGACTTAGTAACTTAGCGAGAATAATGTTCTTCGACTTTTTGTTGGCTTTTAACACCATCCAGCCTCATGTGTTGGTAACTAAACTATTATCTATGAACGTCCACATTACCCACCTAAAAATAGGTCACACCCACCCACCTCACTCACTCCCACCTCCTTATTGCCCCCCACCCCTCTGCAACAATTGCCATTGCACCCTCACAGTCCATCACGTTCTCCTTGCTTGCCCCCTGTACAACCTTCCCAGAGCTTCCCTCGCTCCCCACAACTCAATTGCCGAGTTCTCTCAGAAAAAAACCCCAATAAAATTTTCTCCTTCCTTCATCATGCTTCCCTCTACAACCTTATTTAGTCCTCCTCTCTCACCCCCTTCTCTCTACTTTGTTTTTCCTTTCACCCATACACCTCCTCTCTCGATCCCAGCTTTCTGACTTTTAGTTCTTGTATTTCTCTCATTCTCCCCCTGTTTTCTTTCCTTCCTACCTCTAGAATGATCTAACCTCTCAGGCACAATTTGACCCTCATTTTCGTGGTGCCGTTAAGCCCTCATCAAACAAACAAACAAACAATTCATTTCAACAGTAATTTCTGGAGATAGATAGTCCTGTGCAATAGGATATTTATTTTGATACTTTTGGTGCCTGTGTATATTGCATTATATTATCTGATTTTCCATGTATTCCTTTGTATTTTTGTATTTGTTTGTTTATCATTCTCCTTTCCTCATCCATAAAGCCCTCTTTGGCCTTGTCGGTACCCTACCCAAAGTCTCTACCCTTAGATCCGGTGATCTCCTGGTGCACTGCACCAGGGACACACAAGCCACCACCCTCCTTTCCACCAAAACCCTATCCAACTCTGGTATCGACATCACAGTCACCCCCCATCGTTCCCTAAACTCCAGCAAAGGCGTCATACGCACCCGCGATCTTGCGTACATGACCGATGACGACCTCCAAGAAGAACTAGCTAACCAACATGTAACCGAAGCCCGTCGTCTCGTTCTAAAGAGAGACGGAGCCGAAACTCCCACCAACACCATATTTCTCACTTTCGCAACTCCAACTCTCCCCTCCCACATCATTGCCGGCTACCTGAGAATCCAGGTCGCCCCTTATATTCCTAACCCTTTACGTTGCTACAATTGTCAGAGGTATGGCCACGGGAAAAACTCCTGCCACAGCCAAGCGCGCTGTGGTAACTGCGGAGCCCCGGACCATGACAACACCTCCTGCACCAACCCCCCACTCTGCACAAATTGTGATGGTAAACACCCAGCAAACCATCCCTCCTTCTCGAAAGACTGTCCCACCTGGCTTCAGGAAAAACAAATAACAAAACTTAAAACCCTTAACCCCAACATAACCTACCCTGAGGCCAGGAAACAATTCTCGCTTCCCTTAACTCCAAGCCTTCCTACTCAAACGTAGTCTCCTCTAACTCTAATTCCGCCCCCAAACACAACTAACACAACAAAAACTAACTCCCATGTCCAAACCGACCTCACCTGGCTCTTCTTACCTAGTCCTAAGCCCATCACCATTTCCAACAACCCAATCACACCCAATACCCACACCACCTCCACCACCACTTCTCTCCTCAACCCCCTTCCTACTCTAAAGCCCCTACCGCCCCTACACCAACTCCACTAATACCTTCATACATCAAGCTAAAAACCAGCAAACAACCAACAAACCAACAAATCAACCAGCAAACAACCAACCAAAAACAACCAATCAACAAACAACCTATCAACAAACAACCAATCAACAAACAACCCACCTCCCAAACCCACACTGAAGAGAGTATGGATTGTTCGATTACGAACACACCGATCATACTTTCGTCCAATTTTAAAAAACAATCGCTCCCAAAGAAACAAATCCAAAGAGAAAACAAGCGAACTCAGACCCAGCAGATCTTCCTCCAGATAACCCCCCGCCTCCTTTATGGCATACACCACAATCAATTACAATAATACCCACAACATCATACAATGGAACATTAGGAGCCTTAAGGCCAATTCTGAAGAAATCGACCTTCTGGCCTCCACCTTCAACCCGGTCCTCTTCTGCCTACAAGAAACTTTCTTGAAAACCACCGACCATTACTCCCTTAACAACTTTGCTTGCTATCACAAACATCAAGTGGATGCTGACAGGGCCTGTGGTGGCGTCTCCATTCTCGTTAGACACGATATCCCACACAGCCCTGTTAGGTGCACACCGACCTTCAGGCCATCTGTATTTCTATCTCCCTCCACAAAACTTTCACTCTCTGCAATATCTATCTCCCTCCCAACACCAACATTCAACCAACCAGCCTTAACAACCTCATCTCTCAGCTTCCCACCCCTTCATCCTTCTTGGTGACTTCAATGCTCACAACCCTCTGTGGGGCTCTAATACCACCACCCCTAGAGGCAAGTTCATCAAAAACGCTCTCCGTCAGCACAGCCTGTCCTTACTGAACACTAACTCCCCGACCTACCTTCATCCTGCCACAGGCTCTCTCACCTGTATTGACCTGTCTATCTGTTCCCTAACCTCCTCCCTGACTTTAGTTGGAGAGTCACTGCTGACCTCTGTGGTAGTGATCATTACCCTCTTCTTATACACTCCAATCTTCAAATCCCCACTGAGCACACCCCAACTGGAACCTCGACAAGGCTGACTGGTCCCTTTTTGAAACCCTCTGTGACTCACACCTCTCCCCCCCATCTTCTCGAGGATGAGGATCCCATGTCTAACTTCAGTAATATCCTTATCAACATCGCCACCTGCTCAATTCCCAAAACCTCCAAACCCCAAATCATCCCCCAACCCCTGGTTCTCAGATGACTGCAAAACCGCCATCAAGAACAGGAAAAGAGCCCTCAGGAACTTTAAAACTAACCCGACCACCCATAACCTTAACCTCTTTCGCATCAGCCGTGCAAGGCCAGACGCACTATCAAGGACAGTAAAACCAACACTTGGAACAACTTTATCTCTTCTCTCACCACCAACACCCCCACTAAGAAGATTTGGAGAATGGTTAACAGCTTCCACGGCAGAGTAGGCAAATCTTCCATCTCCCATCTCTCTTGGAATGGAGACCTTCTCACCGCAAAAAAGACATCGTTGACCACCTCGCCGCCTCTTTCAGCAACATCTCGGCCTCGACCAACTACTCCAATGCTTTCAAAATCAAAAAGCTTGTGATGAAGCCCGGAGAATCACTTTTCCCTCTGACAACTCCAAAGCTACAACACCCCTCTCACCCTTTCTGAATTAAACCAAGCCATCAGCGACGCTGGCTGCACCTCCAAGGGCCCAGATAACATCCCTATCAGTTTCTGAAACACCTCCCCATCAAAGCCACCACTACCCTACTCACCATCTTCAACCACATTTGGTCCTCACACTCCTTTCCCCTATCTGGAGGACAGCTATTGTCATCCCGTCCTTAAACCGGGAAGGATAGCACCGACCCCACCAGCTACCGACCCATCGCCCTTACTTGCTGTCTCTGTAAAATTATGGAAAAGATCATTAATCAGAGACTAAACTGGTTCCTCGAGACCAACAGAATCCTCTCCTCACCAAAGCGGCTTCCAAAACGTCGCAATACCTAGACCAGTTAATTACGCTCGACACCGCTATCCGGGAATCCTTTGCAAAAAGGAACACCTCATTGCCATATTTTTTGACCTCGAGAAAGCTTTCGACACTACTTGGAAATACTGGCATTACCCGGAAACTTCACACCATTGGCCTCAGAGGCCACCTCCCCATCTTTATTCAAAACTTCCTCTCACCCAGGCAGTTCCAAGTTCAGTATTGGCCACACCCTCTCCAAGCCGTACCCCCAAGAAGAGGGCGTCCCCCAAGGCAGCATCCTCTCCCCACTCTCTTCAACCTGAGCATTAATGACATCGGGAATGACCTTGGCCCCAGCATCAAACGTACCCCTCGTGGATGACTTCACCATCTTCTACTCCTCCCCTAGCTTTCCTGTTGTTGAAAATAGGCTTCAAACCAGCCTCAATCAGCTGCAAGTCTGGAGCAACAATAACGGTTTTAGATTCTCCAAAGACAAGACAGTCTGCATGCACTTTTGTCATTTCAACAACCTCCACCCCAACCCGAACTTTGTGCTCAATGGGAATCGCATCCCTAAAGTTGAAAACACAAAGTTCCTTGGTCTAACTCTAGACCCCAAGCTCACCTACAAGCCACACATCACCAACCTGAAACTAAAATGCAATAGCTCCCTCAACCTCCTCCGACTGCTCTCCAACACTACTTGGGGAGCGAACCGCTATGCTCTCCTCAAAATTTTCAGGCTCACCATTCGTGCCAAGCTTGACTATGGCAATATTGTTTACTGTGTCGCTCACAACTCATACCTCAACCACATTAACACCATCCAAAATGAAGCCCTCAGGCTTTGTCTAGGAGCCTACAGGACCTCCCCAATCACTAGCCTTCATGTTGAAGCCAACGAACCCCCTTTCTACTTAGATGTAAAAAGCTTAGCCTCTCCTATGCTTTTAGAGTCCTCACCAACACCCAGAACCCTGTTTACAACCTCATTAGGTACCCCAATTTCTCCTCCCTCTTTGATAGGACTAAAACCCTATCGCCCCCTTCAGCTTACGCATTAAATCAGACCTCTTTCAACTTGGCATCAACCCCGCCACTCTCGGCACCTATTCCTGGCCCACTTTTCCGCCTTGGGCCACCCCCTCCTTCTGTCCACCTTGACCTCTCCACTTATAACAAAACTCAAACTCACCCTAATCTCTTCATCAATCTCACAACCAAATCAAAAGACCAACTCTCAAATTACACCTCCATCTATACTGATGGCTCCAAGGAAGGCAACAAGACAGCTGCTGCCATCATCCAAGACATCACCCTCAGTAGCAGACTTCCTGACCACTCATCCATCTTTTCAGCCGAGGCTAAGGCCATTCTCCTCGCCCTCAACTTTATTGAGTACTCTCCTCTTAGTCACTTTGCCATTTTCTCTGACTCAAAGGCTGTTCTTACTTCATTACTCAATCTTAAATGGGATAACCTCACCTGCCACCTCCTCCTCCGGAAACTCTTTTCTCCCACCCTCTGCAGGAAAAGTGTTCTTTTCTTCTGGATACCCAGCCACGTTGGCATCCCTGGCAATGACAGGGCTGATACAGCCGCTAAGCTTGCCCTTAACCTCCTCGCTTCCCCTTTTCCCAAAACCCTCTCTGACATCAAACCGCTTATCGCTTCTCTTGTTCGTGACCGCTGGCAAACCTTATGGAACTTCCAAATTGATAACAAACTCCATGTTATCCAGCCCACAATCCCGATCAAATCCTCCATCAACAACCTTTCTCGTGATCGACAACGTTCATATTACCCGTCTTAGAATTGGTCACACCCACCTCCCACCTCCTTATTGGTTCCCCCACCCCCTGTAACAATTGCCACTGCATCCTTACAATCCAACACGTTCTCCTTGCTTGCCCCCTGTACAACCTTCCCAGAGCTTCTCTCGCTCCCACAACTCAATTGCTGAGTTCTTCCAAAAAAATCCTCCAGATAAAATAGTCTCCTTCCTTCAGCATGCATCCCTCTACAACCATATTTAATCCTCCTCTTCCACCCCCTCTCTACTTTGTTTTTAGTTTTACCCATGCACCTCCTCTCTCGATCACAGCTTTCTGACTTTTGTTCTTGAATTTCTCTCATTCTTCCCCTGGTCTCTTTCCTTACTACCTCTAAAATGATCTGACCTCTCAGGCACAATTTGACCTTCGTTGTCGTGGTGCCGTTAAGACCTCATCAAACAAACAAACATTCTCCTTTAATCGTTTGAGTGTTTTATCTTTGCGAGCTGTAATTGCCCATTAATGGTGCTTAATAAGGTTTAATTGAATTGTATTGCAGCACGCTTGCTTAAAATGTTATCTTGAGCAAGCTAAAAATGTTATCTTCTCGAAAGCTTGCTGCAAGCTAAAAATGCTATCTTGTCGCAAGCTTGCTGCAAGCTAAGAATATTGTCTTGTTGCAAGCTTGCTGCAAGCTAAAAATGTTATCTTGTCGAAAGCTTGCTGCAAGCTAAAAATGTTATCTTGTCGCAAGCTTGCTGCAAGCTAAAAATGTTGTCTTGTTGCAAGCTTGCTGCAAGCTAAAAATGTTATCTTGTCGCAAGCTTGCTGCAAGCTAAAAATTGTTATCTTGTCACAAGCTTGCTGCAAGCTAAAAATTGTTATCTTGTCGCAAGCTTGCTGGAAGCTAAAAATGTTATCTTGTCGCAAGCTTGCTGGAAGCTAAAAATTGCTGCAAGCTTGCTTCAAGCTAATATTTCTGAAAGGGATTTTATCCAAATCAGTTAAAAATTGGCCATTTTACAGTATTTTGAATTTGTACTCCTAATTATAAGAAAATATGCAAATTGTAATTGTGAGCTATCAAGTTGTAAGGGTTGACATCTAGACACCTTGCCCTATTATTACAGAGTTAAATGAAACGGAAAATAAGCCGTTATCGTTTTCAAAAATGGGTCAAGAAGATCGATGTGAATTGGCCGTTGAGTCTCCTCGTAGGCTCTTACTTACTTTATTAGTTTCAACTTGTCCTGTTCCGCGGCCCGAAGCTAGTGCTGATCTAGATCAAATGTAGAGAAGGCTTTAGCTTGTACGATAACAATTCCACTCCATGTTTAAAACAATGAAACTGTCAGAGTTTTTAGTGTTCGTTAATGTATCCATTCAATGAAATGTGATTAAAGGGGCCACGCTCGTGTGTTTGGAATAATTCAATTGCTCCAATTCTAAAAAAAGGATGTCTCACAGTTTTGTTTGATGAGAGAATAGGTGTGAGTAGGTATTTGTTGTTGTTTATATGTTTTAAGAACTGTGTTAATTAAGTGTTTTAACACCATGTTTATACACCATGTATTTTAAACACTGTTTGTAGATAATTTTGTATATCTTTAATAATTGTGTTTATATATGTTTTAAAGACTGGTTATAGATAAACGTTTTAATTTTAAACACTTGTTTGTAGATAATCTGAACTGTGTATATGTTTTAAATATTGTGTTTAACGATAAGTGTTTTAAACACTGTATATAATTGTTTAAAGAAGTGTGTTTATACATGTTTTAAACACACGTGCATATTTATACCATTGTGTTTTAAACATATTTATTAATAAAACAATCCTATTTTTATAGAGGCAGTATAAAGTTCCAACTAAAAATGGAAGAGAAAAAAATGAAGACGATCAGAAAGAATGTTGCAGTTTTAGTTGGCCATGCGAATAATTTATTAAGCTCAAATGCAATTTAGGGCAAGATCTAGAAGATATGCTGTAGTGGTGTGTTTGCCTTATACCGAATGTGGTTTAGCACCAGCAAGGCATGCTCAAGCCCTTACAGAAATTTTAGCTTGCAGCACGCTTGCGACAAGCTTACAATTTTTAGCTTGTGCAAGCATGCTGTAAGCTTGCATGCTGCAAGCGCACTGCAAGGTAGTATTTGGAACAAATACTACCTTGCGCAAACTAACATTAGCTTGCGCAAACTAACATTAGCTTGCGCAAGGGAATATAAAATATTTGTTACATTGTGCAAGATTGCAAACGGTTTTTGCAGCACGCTTGCAGCACGCTTGCAGCACGCTTGCAGCACGCTTGCAGCACGCTTGCAGCACGCTTGCAGCACGCTTGCAGCACGCTTGCAGCACGCTTGCAGCACGCTTGCAGCACGCTTGCAGCACGCTTGCAGCACGCTTGCAGCACGCTTGCAGCACGCTTGCAGCACGCTTGCAGCACGCTTGCAGCACGCTTGCTGCAAGCTTGCAGTATGCTTTTGCAAGCTTGCAGTATGCTTGTGCAAGCTTAAAATGTTTGCTTGTCAGAAGCGTGCTGCAAGCTTGCTGCAAGCTAATATTTCTGTAAGGGAGCTCCCAGGTTCAATTCCCGGTTTGTCATCATTCACCAGTGCTTCACAACTGGTTTGTCAAACAATTCTGGACATCTCTATAGTTGTGGAGAAAAGGGATATAAAATGCTTATTTACCTACCGAACGTCTTATTATCAGGAAGAAACTGCTATTACAGAATAACTTAGGATGCAGCAAGCTTGCAATAAGCTAATTTTTTTAGCTTGTACCAACTTGCTGCAACTTGCTAGCAAAAACCTTTCCATAAGCTTGCAAAAACTTTCTGGAAGCTTGCGCAAGATAACAAATATTTTTTGCTAACTTGCTCAAGCTGATGTTAGTTTGCACAAGCTAACAAACTTGCATTTGTCCCAAATACTAGCTTGCTGCAACGTTGCAGCAAGCTTGCGCCAGGTTAAGGTTGCAGCAAGCTTGCGCAAGGTTGCAGCAAGCTTGCGCAAGGTTGCAGCAAGCTTGCGCAAGGTTGCAGCAAGCTTGCGCAAGGTTGCAGCAAGGTTGCAGCAAGCTTGCACAAGGTTAAGGTTGCGGCAAGCTTGCGCAAGCTTGTGCAAGGTTGCAGCAAGTTTGCGCAAGCTAAACATGTCACCTTGTCACAAGCTTGCTGCAAGCTTGATTTATCTGTAAGGGAGGGGTTGACCAATTTATAAAGCCTCAGCTGTAAAAAAGAAATGTAAAGTACTCAACCTATCTGTACCATCCTTATAAATATTGTTTTCCATTCTTGTTTTGTCGTTCGAATGATCATCAAAACACTGTCAGAGGAATACAAATTGATTAGATCTGTCAGATAGAAAACGGCAAAATCTTCCACCACAAGAAGAATTTAACTGGACCTTTCGTAGATCTCTAATTGAATTCAGCACCGAGCAAAATTTCTTCTGGAGTTTTGACGTCATTAGTTAATTCCCAAATCCCCTGTTCTGAGATTCCACTTAGGTATTGTGTTTCTGGAAGCTTGCTTTTCACCTAGAATATAAATGAAGGCTTCAGAAACAGACAGGTTTAATTGTCTCGGTGAGTAACAGACACTACAAGATGCCCATTGAATGTCTTAAATATGCACTGAACACATCTTATGCTGCACGCTTGAGGAGCGTTCTCCATTAACCTTAAATGTCAGACGGTTTTTTATATACTTTTTAACCACAAGTCCAGTGACCAGTCGGTATAAAAACTAAAATAATTACAAATGAAAGAAAACTAGGAAATAGAAGGCAGTAGATTTTTTTCTTCTTTAAGATTTTTATCAAAAAATAGGGAATCAAATCTCAAGACAGCTTTTACAGAAATTTTAGTTTGCAGCACGCTTGCGACAAGCTAAACAAATTTAGCTTGCGCAAACGTGCTGTAAGCTTGCGCAAGCATGCTGCAAGGTAGTATTTGGAACAAATACTAGCTTGCTATCTTGTGCAAGCTAACATTAGCTTGCACAAGCGAGCATAAAATATTTGTTACCTTGCGCAAGTTTGTAAACAATTTTTGCTAGCTTGTGCAAGCTTGCAGATAGTTTTTGCTATCTTGTGCAAGTTAATTTGTTCCAAATACTAGCTTGCAGCATGCTTGCTGCAAGCTTGCAGCATGCTTGCGCAAGCTAAAAGTAAGTTTGTTGCAAGCGTGCTGCAAGCAAAAATGTATGTAAGGGAAATGCTTGACAGGTGACAAGTTAATGGAAAGGCATCATCCTATAAATACGTTGAGACGTGTGCTGGTAACATAACTTCCCGTTTTTATTTCTCCCTATTGATTGCGAGAAATCTGATGTTATCGATCACACATTCGCAGGACTGAACATAGGGGCCTACATGTGTTATCCATGACAGATTTCTCACAATCAAGAAGAAAAATTGAAAAGCGGACGTGACGTTACTAGCACGGCGGTGTTCACTTCTGAATTTATTTATGGGATGATACCTTTGGTTTAATATGATATATATATGTGATGTCGTTTCTGCATTGGTTGTTGATTGGGTTAGTCAGTATTTGTGGGAGTATTTCGACCAATCAGAAACTTTAAATTGTATTGTACATTTACCTCTACATTAACATGATAACTGGTCTTTTAAAGGAAATTTCACTCATCTCTTAAAATAGTTGTGAAATTTGGTTCAAGCGCATCATTGACAGAAATATTAGCTTGCAGCACGCTAGCAGCACGCTAGCAGCACGCTTGCAGCACGCTAGCAGCACGCTAGCAGCACGCTTGCAGCACGCTAGCAGCACGCTTGCAGCATGCTAGCAGCACGCTAGCAGCACGCTTGCAGCACGCTTGCAGCACGCTTGCAGCACGCTTGCAGCACGCTTGCAGCACGCTTGCAGCACGCTTGCAGCACGCTTGCAACCCACGCTTGCAACACGCTTGCAACACGCTTGCAACATTTTTAGCTTGCTGCAAGCTAGTATTTGGAACAAATTAGCTTGCGCAAGCTAAAAAAACTATCTGCATGCAAGCCTGCATAAGCTAGCAAAACTTTCAGCAAGCTTGCGCAAGCTAACAAATATCTTATGCTAACTTGTGCAAGCTAGCAATTTAGTATTTGTTCCAAATGCTAGCTTGCAGCACACTTGCTTCAAGCATGCAGCATGCTTGTGCAAACATGCAGCATGCTTGCCCAAGCTTGCGCAAGCTAAAAATGTTAGCTTGTTGCAAGCATGATGCAAGCAAAAATTTATGTAAGGGATTGGTTAGTTTGAACTCATTCTCCTTCACCTTCAACCGAACAACCAATCAGCATATTGCATTTTAAATCATAATAATGACAAGGTAACCCAAAGTGCCTCTGAATAAAAAACATGACAATGTGTTCATAGCAAGCCTTGATTGACGAGAATGTCACAATGCTGTATATCAAACCCGTTAAGAGATTTTATCTTTGAGATGGCCCCCTACTGCCATGAAAACTGCATCTCATAAATGTTTCAAGTAAGGGGTCTAGGGGTCTGCGCCTTTAAACTAACAGCTTCTTGCAATTGTAATTGTATGTTATGTTGACACTTTTGGTATTTTAATGAAAGTTTCCTTTCAACTTTTAGACTAAATAGACCAGTAATTTGTTAACCCTGTCTAATAAATGGGTAGTGTTTTGATTTTTAAATTTTTTATGATTTGAAGAATTATATTTCGTTTGTATACTTTTAGAATGAAGTTGGCAGTAAAATTCTTAACCCTTATTTAAGAGAATGGTTATTCCCTCATGATTGACATCTTTTGATATATTTCATTGTTTCTAGAATATTTCTTTTACAAACTCGTAAGAATGAATTTGGAAGTCAAACTGTTACACCCCCATCAAATAACGGATTTTCCCTTATAATGTGAGCGATATTTTAAAATATTTTTCCTAGTTTGAAGAATATATTTCTTTTATTAAACTAGTAAGAATGAAAACTGTTACACCCCCATCATGTAATGGATTTTCCCTTATGGTTGATACTTTTGTTATGATGCTAACAACATACGGAACCTGAAGGAACTTACCTTTACAGAAATTTTAGCTTGCAGCACGCTTGCAGCACGTTTGCAGCACGCTTGCAGCACGCTTGCAGCACGCTTGCAGCACGCTTGCAGCACGCTTGCAGCACGCTTGCTGCACGCTTGCAGCGCGCTTGCAGCATGCTTGCAGCATGCTTGCAGCATGCTTGCAGCGCGCTTGCAGCATGCTTGCAGCGTGCTTGCGACAAGGTAATAAAGCTTGCGGCGTTTAGCAAGCTTGTGCAAGAGTGCTGCAAGCTAGTATTTGGAACAAATACTAGCTTGCTAGCTTGCACAAACCCCGCAAGCTAATTCGTTCCAATTACTAGCTTTTAGAGTGCTGCAAGCTAGTATTTGGAACAAATACTAGCTTGTTAGCTTGCACAAACCCCGCAAGCTGATTCGTTCCAATTACTAGCTTGCAGCATGCTTGCTGCAAGCTAATATTTTTGTAAGGGTATGCAATCATGCTGGCGTGCGTATGTGTGAGTGTGTATGTATGTTTGTATGTATGTGTGTCTGTGACAGCAAGCTTGATTGTAAGCACGATATCTCACGAACGATACACTGGATTCATGTCATGTGGCACACAGATAGCCCATGGTCAGTAGATGTGCCCTTTTATTCTTGACTGTGATGTCATGCATATTAATGAGTACACAGGGTTTAATGTTAAAATATTGAAATGTTCATATTTTAGCAATACCATGTCTGTTTTGTTTCATATGTAGTTTAATTATGTTAGCTGGTGTGTACATGTTCACGCGAAACGTTGAATTATGTTAGTATACATTGTGGATGGGGCTTAATATGATTTTGCTGAACAGAGCTTGTGAGCACGGTATGTCAAGAAGGGTAAAGTGGATTTATGTCATATTTAGTACACAGGTAGCCCATGGTTGGTAGATGTGCTCTGTTGGTTTTAACAGTGATGGCATGCATATTAATGAGTGGGGACTTGATGTAAAAATCTTGGAATGCTCATAGATTAGCAATAGCATGTCTGTTTTGTTTCACGTGTAGTATAACTATGATGTTATTTTGTGTATACATGTTCATGGTGTTTAAAACATTGAATTACAATAATATATACAGTGGGTGGGGCTTACTATTTTGCTGAAAAGCTTGTAAGCACAGTATCTCAAGAAGAGTAAACTGGATTCATGTCATATTTGGTACACACAGATAGCCCTTGGTGTGTAGATTTACCTTTTTGGTGGTTATATCATGCATATTAATGAGTAGGCGGGGCTGAATATAAAAGTCTTGAAATGCTCTTAATTATTTTGATAATTACATGTTTATTTTGTTTCATATTTGTTATAATAATGATATTAGCTAGTGTGTACATGTTCATTGTATAAAATCATTGACTTTCGTTGATATGGGTAGTGGGGAGGCTTGATAATATTTTGCAAACAAAAAAATGTAAACACAATATCTCTAGAACCATGAACTGGATTTACGTCATGTGTGGTACACAAGATGGCCCATGGTCTGCAGATGTACCCTATTGTTTATGGTGGTGATGTTATGCATATTAATAAGTTGGCGGGACTGAAAGTGACAAATTTGAAAATGTGATAAATGAGAAATTGTATGTCCGTTTTGCGTCATACTGGGCATGATAATATTGCTTATTGTGTAAATGATTATGTTATCAACATATGTCATTAATATACATAGTAGGCGGGGTTTAATGTTAAAGTGCTAAATGATGTAAACACCATATCTTATAAACAGTATATCAGATTTGTGCCATAAGTGGTACACAGGTGTGTTATGGTCTATACAATTGTTTTAATGTTGCGGTCAAGATGTCATGAATATTAATGAGTAGGCGGGACTTACTGACAAATTTTGAAAAAACTTGTAATTGAACAACCGTTTGTGCATCATATTTGCAATGATAATGTAAATTATTGTGCAAATGCTAATGTTGTCAACATTTTTATTGATCTGCATGGCGGGTGTGGCTTATGAATAAATATGCAACAATATTTCTTTCAAGATATGCAATAACATGACAGTTAATACAAAACTTGCCAATCAATCAGAATATGAAAAAAAAGAAGAAAAAAAAAACATCGGAACCACAAAACCTTTTGGTTCTGGTTGATATTTTTCATAGCTTGAAGAATATTTCTTTTGTAAACTAGTAAGAATGAAATTGGCAGTCAAACTGTTACACGGCATCAAATAATGCATTTTCCCGGCATCAAATAATACATTTCCCCTAATGATTGATATTTTAAAATATTTTTCTTAGTTTGAAGAATATCTTTTACACATTTATACAAATTAATTAAGTAGTAAAACGTCCACTACCATCATATAAGGGATACTTTCTTAGAACTCACCTATTTTATAGTTTGGAATAATTTAAAGAATGTTTCTTTTTACTAACTTTTCAAATAAATTGGGAATTAAAAGAATCCCACCATCTTCAATTAATTGGATGTCTGCTTATAATATACAGTTTTGTTTTTGAAAGCTCGAAGCTTCTTCCTCTTTACAAACTTAAAACCTGGGGTTTATGTCGTTGTGCGCACACTTTTAAAGGATTAATGCGATATTAAATTCTTAGCACTCTATACAATATCTGATAAATTAAGACTGATATGTAAATGGGGACGAAGGCAATAGGTTGAATGGGGACTCAGAGCCAAATTCCGTGAGAAAAATAATAAGCATAGTTGCATGTTACCATGATCATGTGACACTTTGCTTAATTTAAAATATTGTATAGGATTGCAACCCTTACAGAAAAACTAGCTTGTTGCAAGTTTGCGGCAAGCTACCAATTTTTAGCTTGCACAAGTTTGCTGCAACCTTGTGGCAAGTTTGCAGCAAACTTGCAGCAAGTTAGTATTTGGGACAAATGCAAGCTTGCAAGCTTGCGCAAGCTAGTAAAACCTTTCGGCAAGCTTCTGCAAGCTAACATATTTTGCTAGCTTGTGCAAGGAAATGTTAGTTTGTGCAAGCTAGCAAGCTTGTATTGGTCCCAAATACTAGCTTGCTGCAAGCTTGCCACAAGGTTGCAGCAAGCGTGCGCAAGGTTGCAGCAAGCTTGCACAAGCTTAAAATTGTTAGCCTGCTGCAAACTATTTTTTTCTGTAAGGGAAGGTTTGATTTTCTTTTGTAAATAAATGTTTGTATTTTTTCCAGTAGTGGCAGCAGGAGGAAGGAGGGGGAATTTGGGTACGTGCCCCACAATCCTAAAATTCCAAATAGTTTTGGTGTATATTTGATCATTTTAATGCATTTTCCTACTATCTCAACCACAAAAAGATGTAGGGCTTCCAAGGGCTCTGCCCCCTGGCCCTTAAAGAGGTCACTGGATCCTATGCTGTTGTGGCACACATGTGCAGTACCACACTGTAGTTGGTACAAACTTCTACATACAATTTGATTTATGCTCCCTCCCCTCCTCTTTCCAATAAATTTGTTCTGGCGGTGCCACTGTTCTTTCCTAATGTTTTTTGGTGTGTATGGGGTGGTTGTATTACTATTTCCTATTATAGTTCATCCTCAAGGGCTATAAAACATTTCTCATTTCTGGTCCTTTATTTTCTTTCAGTTACCCTTACAGAACTATTAGTTTGCAGCAAGCTTGCAACACGCTTGCGACAAGCTAACAATTTTTAGCTTGCAGCAAGTGTGCTGCAAGCTTGCAGCAAGCGTGCTGCAAGTTACTGTAGTATTTAAAACAATTTAGCTTGCACAAGCTAGCAAAAACTATCTGCAAGCTTGTGTAAGCCAGCAAAACTTTTGCCTAGCTAATGCTAGTTTGCGTAAGCTAGCTAGTATTTGTTTCAATTACTAGCTTGCTGCAAGCTTACAGCATGCTTTTGCAAGTTTGCAGCATGCTTGCGCAAGCTAATTTTGTTTAACTTGTTGCAAGCATGCTTCAAGCTAAAATTTCTATAAGGGCAATTTCTACACTACTTGTTTATAGCTAATTTTGTTTTTGTTGTTTCATATGCTAATTTGATCAATTTTTGAATATTTGTTTGTAGGAACTCTTAGATATGATGTCTGTGTACTCTGTTAAACTGAACTGAAGATAAGTAAATTTAGATATTTCTTAATGTTTTCACAATTATGACCCGTGGCAATTAGGTGATTTATTTTCTGCGCGATCAAACTGGAGTTAAATGTTCTGAAAATTCTAAGAACTTCAAATTTCTTTCATTCGGAGATCGCTTGTTTTGCAGTGACTGAAGTGAGAAAAAAAAAATAGAGGGCAGGGTCATATAGTAAGACAGATTATCGAAGGACATAGCTCTCACCTTCACTGAATATGTCATTGTTTAGCATATACATTTGTGCTGTTGAACAATAATGCCCCTTCCTGCCCCATAGGTTCTTGCGGCCTTGGAGGGATAGGATTGGGGCGATGCCTTTCCTCTCCTCCCAAGTGACTCATTTGAACAGGGATTCGTTTTGTCTTTTCCATTCAAACAAGATAAGAATTAGTTTTTTACTTCTCATTTGTTTTATTGCAGAAGAGTAGCATTTACAAAGAATTCATGACATTTTGTCTGATGTGTCAGCTCTGAATTAGGGTCTTCGTGTCTGTTCAGTATGCAACATTAATCAACATGAATGCAATTAGATAAGCGAGTCATGTGAAATTCCCAGTCATCTGAAGTTCTGAGATTGAATCCGTTTTTTTATAGACAAACTTTAGTGTCACATAATGTTTGTCTTGATTACGGAAACAACCCCACCCATCACGGACAAATCATCCCAATTCTTAAACCATGTCTTTAAGTCTGTCGCTCATAAACGCCCGGTTATCCTTACTCCTATCAACACCTGAAAACTAAAGCAAAAGGATGGAAGTTGTAAATCAACCGAGATTCAGAATCTTAACGGTCGTTACAGGTTTCGGACGGAGACATTTATGATCTCACAAAATGCTTCTGGATTTACATTGATGTGAGTCGTATTTTAAAGGGCGTGCAGAATTTAGGGATGGCTTGAGACAACTGATGATGTCATTAGGAGTGGCTTTGGTCGTGAGTCTTATGTTTAATGAAGTGATGATCATTTATGTGGTTAGTTGAGGTTGTCAAGAATTATGTCTGGGAGATGTCGGAATGTATAACATGTTCTGTTTTATGCGTTATTATTTCTCTCTTGGGTCCAGTGAATTATGTATTGATAGTATACTTCCACAGTAAAGGGCATTGTGAATTAGCATGTAATACTTGAGTCTATCTGTGCATGTATTTGGAAAAGGAAAACAAAATAGATATAAATAGAATCATAAGAGATATTTCTGATTTGATTTTAAAATAAAATTGGTTGTGGTGGTGGAAATGTATGTAGAAGAGGTATTTTGCTGATGATTTTTGTAAGAATGATTGAAATAAAAAGCATATCTATATTTCTCTCTGTAAATTTGGGACAAGATATACAAATATTTCTTCATAGTTGTGTTTGTCGTTTATTGTGACAGACAAATAAGAAAACAGAGGATTTACATTCAGAAAATATCAAGGTTTCATAGTCACAGATTACAAATTTGTATGAAAATTTGCATAATACAGTAATTCAATTCTGAAATAATCGAAAAGCTGTACAATTTTTAATTTTTAAAGGAAACGTATCGTAAAATGCATATTCAGAAGTGAATGCCGCCGTGCTGGTAACATTGTTTCCGGTTTTCAATTTTCCTTTTTGATTACGAGAAATCTGCATTGTTATCAATCACACGGCCGCCGGATGGAACATAGGGGCCTATGTGGTTTCGATAACATGACAGATTTCTCGCAATCAATAAGGAGAATTGAAAAACGGAAGAGACGTTACTAGCACGGCTGTGTTCACTTCTGAATTTATTTATGGGACGATACCTTTGCTTTATCTGAATTAGCTGAAATAATTTGATACTTTATTGATATTTTGGAACTGCTTTTACTGTTACCTCTGTTGCTGAGAGCTCTGTGGCGATTCAGTGAAGCTTGGGCCTCCCAATCTATCATCCGGGGCTCGATCCCCGTGGGTCTCAAACCAGTCTTCCACAAATGGTTAATAAAACAGGCCAAATGGCCATGGGCATCAGTTTACCGTTAGATTTATGACCTTGAGAGTTCAGTACAACCATTCATAGCAACCAACAAGTATGGGTCAATTGTACATGTTTGGTGATGATGATGTCATTGCATTGTGAATATGCATATAATGATGTCATAAATGATGATTCTTTTCTCTTCTCTTTCTTTCATGTGACCATCTCGGCTGTTCCTTCGATATAGGTAAGTTATGATATAATTTATTTATACGACGAACACTAATATTTCCTGTATGTGTGTGTTTCCAGAGGTGTAGGGTGTGTGTGTTTGTGTGGGGAGGGGAGGTGGGGGTGTCAATTTTCTTCCTATTGTGTATTTTCAGGAAGAACTCAAATACAAATTTGGGCAAGGCTTTTTTGGAACTATTGTCAGGGAATTAATTTGTTAAACAAATAGGGAAACATGGAGACAATTTATCACAACTGAAATTACTTTTAAAGAAGCTGGCAATCAAAAAGTGCTCAAGGGAATATTTTGCTCATGAATATTCAAACCCACTGTTTATGCATATGATGCTACTGAACCCCTTTGTAATGAATATTCAAATTAATCATAATTATTTCATATGAATATTATTAAGTACATTTTTCAACAACATGAGTATCAAACATTAGACCTTGACCTAACAAAACAGACACCTGCACTTTTTGGCCGAGAGCTCCCTTATTTTTATATTTTTATTTATGGGCTTTCCTTATATAACAGTCTGGTTCGTACTCCCGATTGGGAGATCTCAGAGGTCACTCGTTCGGGAGATCAGGACATGTGCAGTACAAGTCTATTCTTCGACATAGTCTTTGGTGTAGTCACTTTAGGTGTGTATTATATCTTAACTTTCAGTTTTATTAAAATAAAATGATGATACAAAAGTGTGATTTGACTCTTACAATATTTATTACAACCCTTACAGAAATTTTAGCTTGCAGCACGCTTGCAACAAACTAAATTTTTTTAGCTTGCTCAAGCATGCTGCAAGCTTGTAGCAAGCATGCTGCAAGCTAGTATTTAGAACAAATTAGCTTGCACAAGCTAGCAAAAACTATCTGCAAGCTTGCACAAGCTAGCAAAACTGTTTGCAAGCTTGCACAAGGTAACAAAGATTTTATGCTCGCTTGTGCAAGCTAATGTTAGCTCGCGCAAGATAGCAAGCTAGTATTGCAAGCTTGCAGAAGTGTGCTGCAAGCTTGCAGAAGCGTGCTGCAAGCTTGCACAAGCATGCTGCAAGCTTGCACAAACGTGCTGCAAGCTTGCGGAAGCGTGCTGCAAGCTTGCACAAGCGTGCTGCAAGCTTGCACAAGCGTGCTGCAAGCCTGTGCAAGCTTGCGCAAGCATGCTGGCAAGCTTGTGGAAGCATGCTGCAAGCTTGCGGAAGCATGCTGCAAGCTTGCAACAAGCTAGTATTTGGAACAAATAAATACTAGCTTGCACAAGCTAGCATTAGCTTGTGAAAGCTAGCCTAAAATATTTGTTAGCTTGTGCAAGCTTGCAAAAGTTTTGTTAGCTTGTGCAAGCTTGCAGATAGGTTTTGCTAGCTTGCACAAGCTAATTTCTTCCAATACTAGCTTGCAGCATGCTTGCTACAAGCTTGCAGCACTCTTGCTACAAGCTTGCAGCACTCTTGCTACAGGCTTGCAGCACGCTTACGCAAGCTAAATTGTTAGATTGTTGCAAGCGTGCTGCAAGCTTGGTGCAAGCTAATATTTCTAAGGGAATGTATGTCAAAAATAATTCCCGAACCAAACTTCAAATGAATAAAATCCTGGTTAAGTGCCACTGCCTAATGGTAACACCTTATAAGAAGTCACACCTTTCTTTAAATTTCTCGAAAATTTCATGGTTAACAATTAAAAGTGCAAAGATAATTCATTTGCCATTAATTGATATTGTAAAGAAAAATTTGAACCCTGCGCAGTGGTCGAAATCCCATGTTCGAAATTTGTCTGATTCTTATATGATTATATACAAAATTTGAATTTGGATAGATGCATTGTGGGATACTTCCGTAAAGGATCTCCTGATCAGGAGACCAAAACTGCTCTCCAGATCAAAGTTGAACCAGACTGTATAGCTTAGTCTTGAGTAACAGCTAACATTGAGAAGTGATACTTGTAGGTCATACCTGACAGTGTAGCATAAACAGTAATTCCATGAAAATCTATTACGTCATCATCAACCATTTACATATTAAATGTAGGTGAAAACCGACTTGTTTACATTGTAAGAATTAGTTAAACAATGTGGCAGTTCATCTATATGTTCTTGATTTCAGACAACTTTTGAAACAGTCCACGTTCCTTTATTTGTATAATCTTAACTTTAAAATCAATACGAACCTCCTTGTACCAACTTTTTAACGAAGTGCGTCTTGTTTGCGTAAAAATTACCTGCGAAGCCTCAAACAGGGTTTAGAAAAAAAAAATCCTCAACATTTCCCCTAAGGCCAGAAAAGTCAAAATCGCTGACCTGTATGTAGGTTGGGGATGTTAAGGACACAGATAGGGATGTGACAACATTGCTGGCAGCCATTGTCAAAATGTCATATAAATATTGACAAATTTATTGACTATTTATTGACCCACAATGCAATATGTCCTTGACCTGGGCTATGTTTGCATAGTGACAGGTATAGAAAGTTCTGTGAGGTAGCACAGAACTAATTGCACTGAAACCTACGATAATATAGTCGAGCTCAGGGTCCTTTTCATTCCAGAACATAAAAGATATGATATATTTTATGTTTAAAAAAAAAAGTACTATCTTATATATTTTAGATGAGGGTGGTTTCAATGTGAAGTGAAAAGGTGTTGTGCTTTGGTATGGGTGTAGATGGTAAATTAGTTCCTGTGAAACTTGTTTTCTTGTAGCAGATCTTGGTCCAATTTGGACATGCACTTGACCTTAGACATGCACTTGACCTTGGGCATGCACTTGACCTTGGACATGCACTTGACCTTGGACATGCACTTGCCGTGGACATGCACTTGACCTTGGACATGCACTTGACCTTGGACATGTACTTGACCTTGGACATGCACTTGACCTATCTTATCTGTGCCATGTCTGACATTTTTAACCTCTAAGCTTCCATGGGACCTCCCAAAAACAAATATGTTTTATTAGCCCTTTCTCTGGGGATTCTCATTTTTGGTTGGGCAGAGTAATACCTAATTAGTTTTGTTTTACCTACCTGAAAGGGTTCCACATTTCATATTCTTAACATAACATATGATGCCCAAGTAATTTTGTCACCACCATTGTTTCTTTCAATGTCCTCCTTCGTATGGCTGGGGTGTTGCCAGTCTTTTGGATTAGAGAAGGGAGGGGGAGGGGGCGGCATAAACACAATATTGTTGGTGACATCAAAAATTATGTGCAAAATAACAGTCGTTAAATGTCCGGAAGCTAAATTTTACTGAAAGAAAAAAAAAAAAAAAAAAAAAAATCTGGACATTTAGCTAAATTGCTGGACCTTTAAGCACACTTTTTGGAACTTTGGACCTTTTGGGGAGGTATTGACGGGACCCCCCTGGCCATGCCCGTTTATCCACAGAGATAATCCTTGAAGTCCTAAGAAATGTAAAGGAATTATCTTTCTGTGTTTAATCATATTCAGACTCTGCTCAAACTTTTTCATAAAATATCATCACCTGAAGCAAAATCCATTTCATGGAAGACTCATCTTGAATAAAAATCTTTGATAAAATGTCTAGAAATTAAAAAAAACATGGCCAAAATGTCAGCACCCATATCTTGTACCGACAATCTTTATTTCACTTGCATCAAAAACATATTATCCCGAGTTCATTGCCTCATTGTATCCTGTTGTACATGTTGATTTTTCAATTATTCTCTTACTTTAATTTTTTTTTCAATATTTGTCCCCGTAACCAAATATTTTGGGGATATATATATATTTATATATATATACTTTTCTATTTTGTATGTAAATATATGTTAGGGGCCGCTGGCTTAGATTGCCATTTACATTTGGGTGAAATGTTTTTGCAGAATGTCCAATTTTTTTCTCCAAGTAGCGAGAAGTTGCTTTCAGTCTTGAATTGATAAATCCTTTTTAAGATGCGAGCTATTAAGACACATAATAAAAGAATTAGGAATTGAGGAAGGGAGTACGAGATTGAGAGCTTGAGATATGTGTTTAGATAAATGTTGTTCCTGTAGGTTATATGCATTTTGGGCAGAAAGAAATTCTACAGATACAAAAATCAATGTGCAGTTGATGTAGAGCTGGTACGAATTTGATTGCGGTGTCAAGCTATGTGAATTGATTGCGGTTCGTGTTGATTGGTTGAGTACATTGCAATTTGCAATGTTGAGTAAATGAATTGGATAGGTTGGGTATAGGTGAATTGTTACAATAACCATGAATTGGTCATGCTCGTGGATGTGGACGAGTTATTTGAATATTAATTTGTTAACTAGCTGATTAAAGTAAATTGGTGTTGATTTGGAAAAATTGATTGCAGATTGTTGAAAAGATTGAAGGATTGAATGAATTGATTGCAGTGTTAATTAGGTGAACTGGTTATTTGAATGTTAATTTGTTAACCAGCTGATTGAAATAAATTGGTGTTGACTTGAACAAATTGATTGCAGATTGTTGAAAAGATTGAATGATTGAATGAATAGATTGCAGCATTAATTAGGTGAATTGGTTATTTGAATGTTAATTTGTTAACTAGCTGATTGAAATAAAATGGTGTTGACTTGGAAAAATTGATTGCAGATTGTTGAAAAGATTGAATGATTGAATGAATAGATTGCAGCGTTAATTAGGTGAATTGGATATTTGAATGTTAATTTGTTAACTAGCTGATTGAAATAAAATGGTATTGGTTTGGAAAATTGATTGCAGATTGTTGAAAAGTTTAAATGAATGAATAGATTGCAGCGTTAATTAGGTGAATGGGTCATGTGATGATTCCAGTCAATTTTTTCATGATAAATAGATTGTAAGATTTGTTTAATTTGTTGAGTACATTGTATCGTTGAATAAATGGATTGGTTGCAATGCAATCTTTGAAAAAATAGACGGAGGTTTAATTTGGTGAATTGGTTACAGTTAGGGTGTGGGTGAATTGATTACAATAGACATGGTGTTATCAATTGGTTTTAGTGTTAAATGTGAGTGAATTGATTATTACACTTCATTTTTTAATTAGATTGCAATGCTGATACTGATAAATTGATTGGAGAAAAGATTGCAAAAAAATGTTGAAAAGATTGAAATGTTGAATGAGGTTTTTAATGCTCATAAATATAATGCATGTGCATAGTGATGCGTTAGATCGCAAATGCGATACAATGGTCCATTTTTAAACTGATTGTGATGTTATATTCACTACTGTTATGGTGTTGAATAGATTTCAAAGCAATGTAGCTCATTTATGTTGCCTCTTTGCATCTATATACTTTTGAAAGATTATTTCAGTGGTCAAGCATGTCCATCTTACATGAAAGAGGACTTCAAAAGAAACAAAATGGTAAAGAAAGCATTCAAAAATATTATTCCGTTAAGGCAATATATAAGATTAAAGTTCTGTCTCATCTGTGTAGAAATGACTGGTGTAGTAAGTCTAAAATAGAAGGTTGGCACCTTCATCCCCACATTCTTAACAATTCTTCATGTATTTTAAAGAAAATATATTTAACTTTTTTCCTATTTCAATTATTTTCCCTCAAACTTTCTTTGGGAGATAAATTATAGTTACCCTTACAAGAATCTGTTTACATCGATGACATATCCAATTGTTATTAAGCCACAAAATTGAAGGACAAAATATGATAGAATACATAAAGACTTTGAGAAATCTTGAGGCAGTGACATCACAACTAGTCTGAATTCAGTCGTTTTTACACAAATGATACCAAAGTTCAAACTTAAATATCTTCTTAACGGAATCAGATTTTTTGAATGCTTTCTTCACCATTTTATTACCTTTGTAGTCTTCTTTCATATAAGATGGGCTTGCTGGACCTGTGAACTAATCCTTTCAGCGGATGTTCCCTCTTTGTATCTATATATACTTTTGTACCCGAAACAGATAATAAGAACGTAACCCCACTACCATGTAGGGAACATTCTTATAAATCTCAGTAAGTTCTATAACTGCAAATCCACATGTGCAGTATGATAGCATTTTCATCTGACAGGCCCCATGGAACCCAAATAATAATTAGCAATGATCATGTGCTGCAAATGTAAAACAGTGTGAAGTATTGTACAGGCAAGGCTCCCTGAGGGAGCTGCCCCAGATGCGCCTTTCCATTAAATATTCTGTAATATCAATTCCATAAGTAACTATAATTAAAAAATATGAATATTTTATTACTGTTCGATTCTTATTGGGATTCAATACATTAGGTTGAAAGCACTGTGTGGTTGTGTGGAGTAGGTTATGTTCATAGATGGCCTTGTGGTGATTTTTGGAAATTAAAAGATTATGCGAAACTTTTGTCAATTGTCGGGGGAAATTTTTCCGGGAAGTCGGTTCATCGGAAGGAGTGCAAATGACTGTTTTAAAAGGTAGGGGATTCTGCGTGAAAGTTTGAATGAATCAGATGAACATGAAAAATGATATTAATGTTAAGGTGTCGTCTATTCACTAGATGTGATGCTTACATGTTTGGCGTGTGATTTCCAAGAATGTTTTGATTTAAAGGTTGACGGAAAGCTGCAAAATGTTCTCGTTTATGATTCAAATGAATCGATGAAGCAATTGATTGCAAATTCATATTCAGGTGACCTTAATCTAAATTTGTTAAATAAAAATGATCATTCTGATTTTTATTTGTCAATTAATCATAATCCTGTGCTTTTGCATGCTTTGTAAATTAATCCATATAGTCTATCAATTGATCAATGGTTTCATCAGTCCAAAACCCTTTAATGAATGAATGAATCAATCAATCGATCAGTTGGTCAGTCCGTCAGTTTTCAGTCAGTCGTCAGTCAGTTGTTAGTTAGTCAGTTAGTCACTCATTAGTCCTGCAGTCAGTTAGTCATTAGTCCTGCAGTCATTCAGTGCATTTGATCAGTCAATCTTCAGTCGTTAATCAGTCAGTCAGTCAGTCAGTCAAGAATCATTCAATAACTAACCAATCAAAACGTCTATAATTGCATCTATTTAAAGGAATTGACGGCCTAAAAGTGAGGGCTTAATTTTCTTGAGTCACAAGAATATTCAAACTTAATTTCGTTTGCATGATGGTGATATTGAAACCATTGATAGGAATGTTCAAATTATTCATAACTATTTCTTATTTTTCAAAGACACAAGTATCAGAAATAACATCAGAAATAACACTTTTTGACCGAGAGCCTCTTTAAGTTGGTTCAATATTTCAAGACATGCCAAGTCAATCGTTATCAAACTATTGGGGGATAGGTTTTTTATATTCCTATCTCAATATTACCAACTAACTAAATTGAATATTGGCAGTATTGCTATTGGTAACGACAGTGTGAAATTATCTTCCATTGTCAAATATCTGGGGTTTGGTTAGATCAAGGTGTGACAATGGCTGACCATGTCAATCACAAATGCAAAACTGCATTTTACCATTTATTTAATATCAGAAGGTGCATGAAGTTTCTGGACAGAAGCTCTGTAATATCACTTGTAAATGTACTTGTATATAGCTGCATAGATTATTGCAATGTCCTCCTTGCAGGGGTGCCAGGTGTTACAGTGAAAAAGTTGCAGCGTGTTCAGAATTATGCTGCAAGGCTCGTCACAAGAAGCAACCCTTTTACTCCATCACTTTATCTACTGCAAAATCTTCATTGGCTACCTGTCTTATATAGAATTAAATTCAAAATCCTAATACTCATTTTTAAATCCCTTCATAACATGGCCCCTTCATAACATGGCCTTGTTATATCTGACCAAAATATTTCATTATAAACAAACCAGTTACCGCCTTCGCTTTCAAAACCATTTCATCCTTTATGTTCCAAAAAGTAAACTTATATATGTCGATCGCTCTTTGCAAATATTTGGCCCAAAACTTTGGAATGGCGTACCTCTTTTAATCAAATCTGCTCAATCCCTTAAACAATTCCACACCTTGCTTAAGACTCACTTATTTAATTGCGCTTTCAAGTCCTCTTCATAATTTTCTTGTTCTTTGTTTTCTTTATGTTTCATGCTTATCTTATTTACACATTGGTATTTATTTTCTTTATATGCATATTTTGTAAGGCGCATTACAATAACTTATTTAGATAATGCGCCATATAAGTGTAATAAACTTAAACTTAAACTTATAGTCTTTCCAAAGATGTCTTCCTATCTACCTGTGAGTCTTCGCACAAATCAATGGCCTAGAGCTACATTTTTGTCAACAGCACTTCTTTAAAATTGGTATTTATTGGGAAAGTAAATAAAACAGACGTTTGAAATTTGGTGCATAATTGTCAACGATATTACTTTTCTGCTGACCATCTAGACCAGCATCATTCATCCCTGTAGCTCCCCCCTCCCCCCAGGAATGCAAATTCGGTCCCAGATTGCAGATGAATTGAATGAAATTGGCAGAAATTGAATTAACAGAAGCAAATTTGTCAATCTACCTGCCAAGCTTGTCAAAGCGTAATGAGGCCCCTGTCCTGAAAACACAACAAAATCTTGAATTAAAAAAAGCGTTCAATTCATTTTGGTTCATGGCAAGTTGAGTAAAGAAAAAGAAGTCTGATGCTCAGCTGAAAGAATTTGTTTGTGGCTAACTTTGTAAATTGTTTTACCACATGGCTTGTGTATTGAACCTGCAGTATATGATTGGTTAATTGAAGAGGCTTGTCTGGTAAGTTTTGATATTGGGCAGACACTACTTGGCCACTTTTTAAAAATGCAATGAAATTTGGATGCAGTATTTTTTTTTGTTTCAAAGGTACATCTGCTCATATGAAATGTCTTGTGATTTCCATCAGTAAATTGATAGAATCTTGAAGTGTATACCTTGTTTTGTATACGCATCGTTCTCAAAGAAAATCATTCTTTCCCCTTACGCTTGCAGCGAACATAGCATTTTTTTTTTTGCTTCTAATAGGTCCCCACAAGTACAGTAACATTAGTTAAAGGATTATTCGTAGGTTTTGTTTGTTTGTAAAATTGCCATGTTTTTTGTAATATTTCCATGTTTTTGTAATATTTCCATGGTTTTTGTAATATTCCCATGGTTTTTGTAATATTCCCATGGTTTTTGTAATATTCCCATGATTTTGTTTTGTAATATTCCTATGGTTTTTATAATTTTGTTTTTTTTAACATTCCTATGGTTTTTGTAATATTCCCATGCTTTTTGTAATATTTTTTTTGTAATATTCCATGGTTTTTGTAATATTTGCTTTTGTAATATTCCCATGCTTTTGTTTTTATAATATTCCCATGATTTTGTTTTTTAATATTCCCATAGTTTTTTAATATTCCCATGCTTTTTGTAATATTCCCATTTTTTTAATATTCCCATGGTTTTTGTAATATTCCCATGGTAATATTCCTATGCTTTTTTAATATTCCCATGGTTTTTGTAATATTCCCATGGTTTTTGTAATCTTCCCATGGTTTTTGTTGTTGTAATATTCCTATGATTTTTATAATATTCCCATGTTTTTTTTTAACATTCCATGGTTTTTGTAATATTCCCATGCTTTTTGTAATATTTTCCCATGGTTTTTTTGTAAAATTTTATTTGAAAGAACATACTTTACAATGCCAATTTAGTACAAAAAACAGGTTGATATCATATTCCATTCAGGAGATAAAGATTTTTAAAAATTTCCTAATTGAATTTTTAAGTTTTTGTACAGTATGATGAATTTGTGTTTGATGATGTCATAGAGACAATTCCAAATTTTATGTTTTCTTTGAATGTTAATTGCTTGTTTCTGTATGATTAGAAACAATTCTCCAAAAGTTATTGAAGTATGGTATATTTGGCAATGTATATAAATACCTAATTTTCATCAATTTATTTTTCTAGTAGGTTTTGCTAATAAAAAAGGATGACAGATTTGAATGAAATACATCAACATTGTGGGAGAATGTGTTGCTGTGATGTCATACTGAGCCTTTTCCTATTCTTAATTAGCATTTTGTGTGAACCTTAAAATTTGAATTTCTCCTGGTAGGAATAACAAATTAACATGATTTTTGTACTAAATTGTTTATATAATTTGTATTTTTCTTATGGAAGGTTACAAATAAACATGGGAATATTCCTTTAAGACATTCAACAATCACTTTGTTTGTTCTAGCATTCATGCCTGAGAGAAAACTGAAAAACCCTTCAGTTTTATTCCATGACACTTCTAGTAAGCTGCAGCAATGCGCAAAGAAAAATAATTTACATTTCCTTGTCTGGAAAGATGATTTAAGGAACATGGACTCAACAATCCTTGTTAATTGCTCCTGGAGGCTTACGTGGGTGCACCGTGTTATTATTAGATCAGCGTGTAGCAAGCAATACAGACCAGACCATCGATGGGAAAATTTACGAATGAAATGTTCCATATCTATTGAACAGATTTATGGGGAAGAGGGAAAAGGGGGAAAACAAAGCAATTGAAGATAAGTCAAAAACATTTGCGTAGTGCCCTTTAAATTTCATGTGCTTGCTTCTGTTTTCGCAAGGTTTTTGGTTTGATTGTATTTGAAAAATGCAATTGTGATAATTCACATACAGCAGGGTGTAATGTTGATGATTGGACTGCAGTATTGTATACCCTTACAGAAATAATAGCTTGCAGCAAGCTTGTGACAAGCTAACAATATTTAGCTTGTGCAAGCGTGCTGCAAGCTTGCAACAAGTATGCTGCAAGCTAGTATTTAGAAGAAATTAGTTGTGCAAGCTAGCAAAAACAATCTGCAAGCTTGCACAAGCTAGCAAAAATGGTTTGTAAGCTTGCGCAACGTAACAAATATTTTTGCTCGTTTGCGCAAGCCAATGTTAGCTTGCGCAAACTAGTAAGCTAGTATTTTTTCCAAATACTACCTTGCACCACGCTTGCAGCTTGCTTGCCAAAGCTTGTGCAAGCTTGCAGCACGCTTGCGCAAGCTAAAAATTGTTAGCTTGTTGCAAGCATGTTGCTAGCTAAAATTTCTACAGTAAAATAAAACAGTAATGAAAACCTCTAATTGGTTAGTCCCAATTTGTTTCCTAGACAGCTTTCGTGGGTGGACCATGTCTTTATCAGATCAGTGCAAGCAAGCAAGACAGAAGGACCATTGAAGGGACCATTTTACAAATGAAATATTCCATATCTATTCAACAGATTAGTATGGGCCAGAGTAAAATAGAAAAAAATAAATACAACAAGATTTGCAGAGTGCCCTTTGAATTTCGAGTGCTTGTGTATTCGCAAGGATTTTAGTTTGATCCTATTCGGAAAATGCAATTGTGATAAATCATATACAGCAGGGGTATAATGATGAATATAATGGACTGCAGTATTGTACGAGGCTGGTTAATCATCTTTATGGAAAATGGAAAATTGTTTTTTTTGGAAAATGTTAAGCGGAAGGAGGTTGTGTTTGTGCTTACTTGATGGATGCACAAAGTAAATAATTAAGTAAAATTATAAATGGTCAGTCCTAATTTTTTGCTAGAGAGTGTTGACGAGGGTGCCCGGGCACCTAATATACCCCCTGGATCCATACTAGCACGTATACAAGGATCTCGAGCACACTATGTACACAAGGATCTCGAGCACACATTGTATGAAAAGGAAAGATATTGTTTACTGTAACATTGCTCCTAAACCTAAATGTACAATTTCAAGACAAGATTTCAGAGTGTGTTTAGATTAATAAATCAAATTTTGTTTGACATTCAGAGAAAATTTTCCTCAAAACAATTTTTTTTAGTTTTGCTTATCTGCCAGTGGGAATGTTCTTCTTCAGTCAAAACAGATTGGTTTCCCAGTTTCTTTATGCTTGTAAAATCATGACCCCTGTCACTACATCTTTAATTGTATATTTTTGTTAAGGAGCAATCAATCAGCTTTTTATTGTCTTTGTTTTAAATCATTGAGGTGGCAAAATAACTTGACTTTTTTTTTTTTGCGTTCCTTGTGTCCCTTTAAAATCTTTGACAATTACTCAAGGGCGGAGTGTGCTGTTTAAAAATACATATTTGTTTTACTTTTCAATCTGTTGGTTTAAACAACCGTTTTCGTATGCCTTGCCCTGTCTGTCTCTGTATAATAAATTTGGACTCATTAATATATACCACTAATACCAATAAAGAATTCGTGAGAAAGTACCATTTTTATCCTGAAAATTGAATTCATAGTTATTCCTTTTTTTCCAATATGCAATTCATTTTGGTTAAGGTTATTTGTTGTACAAATATGTAAGACATGAAGCACTTTTGATATTGGTAAAGCTGTGCGTGTTTTCATTTATCTTCGGATCATGTTCACCTGATCACCCATCCCACCCCCACCCCCATCCCCACCCACCTCCTGCCCATACCCCACCCCTACCCTACCCCATCCCCACCCCATTCACTAGCCCCATCCCCACCCCACCCCTACCCCATCCCCACCCCACCCCTACCCCCAGCCCCACCCTCTCATAATAACCTTGCTGGATGATTATATAAAAAACACTGTGATATTTTCTTTTTTAGTAGGAACCTGCGATGAGTTCCACTGCTAGTATTGTTTCGTCGTAACCCCCATCTATAACTTTAAAGGCCAGGTATTGTGATAGGGATGGAGGTGAAAACACCATACAATTCAACGTTTCTGATTGGTCAAATTATTTATACAATGACTGACAACCAATCAATTACCGCCGCTGAAGTGACGTACTAGAATGCTCAGGTATTTTTCTTGAGACGAGATGCCCAATGATACATCAATCTTTATTCATAGCTGCTGGTTCAGATTATGACTCGGTCCTACCTTTGTTTGTAGTGAAAGTTCTTTAAACATGTCATTCTAGTCCTTCAACTTAAAATATCTTGAAATATAGCCCAATTTTGATCAGTCTTTGAGATTTCACGGAATAAAAAAATGAGTCATTTAAAGTTTTTATGTTCCAGGAAGCACTTAACAGATGTCTCATGAATTTAAACTTTTTATATCCGATATCTTATAATCAACATTTTTTTCCTAAGTGATTTTAGAAAATGACTTCTGCGACAACAAGACAAACTTGATGAATTTCTGAATATTTTGACGTTGCCAAGTAAAGGTGTATGGACAGATGTTTTAGAACACTTAAAGAAATGACAGTCTCTCTTTAACCTCACTGTGAGCTTGATGTGAGGTCATAATTAAACCTAAATGCACTCAAGAGCTTCCCCACACATTCCCCTTCCGTTCCTTTCCTCCTGTCCCCTTTTTCTTGTCCCTTTCTGTTCCCTTCTCTCGCCTTTCTCCTGTTCTTTTCCTCTTGTTCCTTTCCTCCTGTTCCCTTCCTTTTGCTTTCTTCCCCTCCATCATCCCTTGTTACCTTCTCCCTTCCTGTCCCTCTTTTCTTTCCTTCCCCTGATCTTTCCCATTCCCTTCCCTCATGTTACCTTCCCCACCCTTCATGTCACCCCACCTCCTGTTACCTTGCCCTTCCCTTCCCCTCTCCAACCCTTTTTGATCATCACAACTCAAAACTAAATATGATTTATTCCATAAATTGAAAGGCTGTTTTCGGAATAGAATTTCTTGATTTTAAGCAGCTAAGAACTTTAAAGTATCACTAAATCGAAAAGTTTTTTAGTGGGTCTCCAAAATTTGAATGCTCATCTAGAATGCAACAGTTTAGTAATTTTCTGGTTAAAATGAATATTCAAGTAACCTTTGCCCTCACGTCGCCTGTGGGCTATGAGGGCATGGAATTTATCAGTCTGTTGTGGATAATATATATCTGAAATTCGCAAAAATGAGTGCCCCCACTTTTCGATCTAGTACCCCTTTAAAGGAAAACTTTTCTAGCTGTCCAACATACCTTTAAATCTTTTTCTTTTATACGACCATTATTTTATTTACATTCACCCATTAAAAATCATGATTTAAACAAATCCCTTCTTTAATAAGTAATTCAGTTCTACCATTTACATAGCAGACAATGAGTAGGTCTGAAAGATATTTCATGAATTTACAATAAAAATCAATAAGATTTCATTAAATGGTCGGTAAATATTAGTTATGTCTGAGTGTGCTTTGCATTGGAACTTCCAAGAGCTAATTGGCACACGTTGTGGGAAAATATTTGCAGTATGTTCCCTACATAAAGATGTTAATTATATATACATGTAGTTAACTATATTTGTTCTATATTACATATAATTAAAGGAAAGTATCATCCCATGAATAAATTCAAAAGTGAACATTGCTGTGCTGGTGATGTTACCTGTAGGCCCCTATGGTTGGTCCGGTGGACGAGTGATTAATAACATCACAGATTTCTCGCAATCAATAAGGAAAATTGAAAATCGGAAACGATGTTACCAGCTCGGCGGCGTTCACATGTGAAATTATTTATGGGACGATACCTTTCCTTTAAAGACGAAAATCCTGTCCCAATAAAATGCCTGACACGTCATCAGAAAATATGTAAGATATTAGTGACTTCATTTATGTGGTGGTTTTAGATTGTATGGCTTGTTAGCTAGGGACACCTAGGGGTAAATATTTACTATACTTTCTTCCACTTAAAGAATTAGTTCAGTGGTCAAGCATGTCCATCTTATATTAAAAAGGACTTCAAAAGAAACAAAATCATGAAGAAAGCTTTTAAAAATCTTATTCCGTTAAGGAGATATTACAGGATTAGTATCAGTGGTCAAGCATGTCCATCTTATATGAAAGAGGAATTTAAAAGAGACAAAATCGTGAATGAAGCATTTAAAAATCATATTCATTAAGGAGTTATATAAGCTTAAAGTTTGGTGTCATTTGTGTCTTTTCATATAAGATGGACATGCTTGACCATTGAATCCTTTGACTTATATATAGTTTACTTTATTTATTCTATGTTGTATATCTAGTCAAAGGAATATTCCCATGGATTTTCATTTTTTAAATATGATAGAGAAATTTTTTAGAAACAAAGTGAAAAACTATGTTGATATCTTATTCTGTTTAGAAGTTAAAAAAATTTGTATTATTTTTGAATTTGGACAAAAGTGACTGATTGACAACATCTGTGGTGTCATACAGACAATTTCAACAAAATGTCTTTTGTATTTCTTTAAAAATGATTTGGATTTTTTTTCTCATCGAAAATGTGATGTACACCAAGTAAAAGACAACATGTTTTCTTGTAAATGATGTATTCCACCTTATCTCTATAATGAACCAAGAATGCTGTTCAATAATGTAAAAAAAGTGTGATTAAATTCATGAGAAATACATAGGAACTGTGCTGGAATTGCCTTGATGACATCACCAAGCTGAAGGACATATACTGTACGAAGTGTTTTTAAGAGCATTTTTCTACTCTTTAAATGTTATGGTTTAATCACTTCTTAATTTTTGCAAAATATGAGATGCATGACTGGGTGGACAGCTCAAAGTCCTTGTGTAATTCTTAAAATTTCTTTCCTTAAACCCCAGTCACTGTGCATGATGGGAGAATCAACTGCTAGAATTTGTTTGGGGTATGGCAAAGACTCAAAAACTTTTGGTCAGAAGTTGATGCACGCCACCCTTACAGAAATATTAGCTTGCAGCAAGCTTGCAGCACGCTTGCAGTATGCTTGCGACATGCTTGTGACACGCTTGCAGCACACTTGCGACATGCTAACAATTTTTAGTTTGCGCAAGCGTGCAGCAAGCATGCTGCAAGTTAGTATTTTTAACAAATTAACTTGCGCAAGTTAGCAAAAACTATCTGCAAGCTTGTGCAAGCTAGCAACATTTTCTGCAAACTTGTGCAAGCAAGCAAATATCTTATGCTAGCTTGCGCAAGCTAATGTAAGCTTGCGCGAGCTAATGTAAGCTTGCACAAGCTAATGTAAGCTTGCGCAAGCTAACCCTTACAGAAAAACTAGCTTGCAGCAAGCTAACACTAGCTTGCAGCAAGCTAACACTAGCTTAGCAAGCTAACACTAGCTTGCGCAAGTTAGCATATGCTTGCAAGCTAACATTTAGCTTGCTAGTTAACATTTAGCTTGGCGCAAGCTAACATTTAGCTTATAAGCTAACATGAAGTTTCTGCTAGCTTGCGCAAGCTAGCTTGTAATTTTGTTAGCTTATAAGCTAACATCAAATTCATGCTAGCAGCTAACATCAAATTTTGCTAGCTTGCACAAGCTAACATCAAATTTTGCTAGCTTATGCAAGCTAACATCAAATTTTTGCTAGCTTATGCAAGCTAACATCAAATGTTTTAGGTTGCGCTAGCTAACATCAAATATTTCTAGCTTGCGCAAGCTAACATCAAATTTTTGCTAGCTTGTGCAAGCTAGCAAAATTTTGTTAGCTTGTGCAAGCCAACACAATTTCTTTGAGAGTTTATGCAAGTTATTACACAATTGCTTGCAAGCTTGTGTAAGCTAATATTTTGTAAATGTTCCTAAACTAAATGTTACAAACTTAACATTAAACTTTTGCTTGTGTAAGCTAATATTTTCTACAACATGTTCCCAAAATAAATGTTACAAACTTAACATTAGACTTTTGTGAAAACTTGAAATTTTCAGTACTACAGTATGTCGGAACCTTAAGTGTGACCGAAATACTGTAGTGATGATAGCTAGGGGTAATTTTACTTAATATAAAGTGATCAACTTGAAAGTCTTGAAAAGTAAATTCAAACATACACTAATTTAATTAATTTCTGTGTGTGATGAAACATCCCCCTTTCTGCATAAAGATAAATGTGGGAAGACATGTTCTTGAGAAGAAAACAAAAATCAATGTCGATTTATTTTGCAATTTTCAAACTTACTTTTCATTGTGATTCTGAAGGGTAAATAAGTACATAATAACCTTGTTGAAGAGAGAAAATAAATAAAAGTTTTTGAAAATTATTACAAAAATGCATCACTTTTCTTTTACATTTAAGAATGTCCCAAAGACATAGCCATGAGCTCGCCACGAAGCTCGTCAACAATAAGACGAGCTCGTCAACAAAAGACGAGCTCACAACTAAAAACGAGATCGCTTGCGAGCTTGTTGACGAGCTCGCCAAGTAGCTCGCCAAAACATAGATGAGCTCGTCAACAACTGGACAAGCTTGTGACCAGCTCGTTAATAATCTGACGAGCTCAAAATATAGACGAGCTCGCCAAAAGCTCGTCAACAACTGGACAAGTTGTGACGAGCTCGCCAATAATCTGACGAACTCATCAAAATAGATGAGCTTGCCACGAGCTCGTCAACAATCTGACAAGCTCTTTGCAACCTCTATCAACAATTAGACAAACTTTCCATGTAAGAACACAATTGAAGCCAGTCTCACATAAGAAATATGTAAGACACAAATTCAAGTGTAACTCCTATGTAAGAAATATTTAGAAATAAACACATTGTGGGAAATCGGTGGATAATTTTTCATCTTTAATATACCCTTTCTTATTATTTCTATATGATTTAGATGAGAAACCAAAGAGATATGACCATAAAATAATTATAAATAAAATCAAATATCTGAAAGTTCATCAGTAAAACATATATCATTCAACTTCTTACTTGGTCAGATGTGTACTTAAAAGAAGCATGATTGTCACAAATGCAAAACTTGAGTGAGGGGTGCATTATACTACTCAATGTTTTAATTGTGCTACATAAAACATTTTTGTTCATTGTGCAATATTCCTCAGTCTCCTCAAGCTCATTAATTTCTTTATGTTGACCAACACCTCAGTGGTGCTACAGTATCCCTTGATCAAATGACACACTCTTCCATATTCATCCTCTCTCCACATGAACAAACTAAATACTGGATGTTATCCTTTCCCAAAAACCAAACATGTTCAATGATACTATCTCCCACAACTCCTCATGTCACCCTTACAACCCCCTGCCTCTGCCTCATGTTGATTCCTCTCCCCTTCATGACCAAATCCCTTGGAACTCATAAGTTCCAATATGCCATGCATTCAGCCCCATGATGTTGTATGTCTCATCCCCAATGTTGCATTTAACTGAACTCAGCATGGCCAAAATTTTCCCTCTTTTAATCCATTCCATTTTTGTATTAACCCATGGAGCTATAAACTACTTCTCTGTTACAAATTCACACAGGCTTGTGTACATAACCTTTATGTAATCTCCTTACAAGGAATCTGTTACTTAGAGATTCCTAATACTCAAGTTTTCTTACTTTTCTTTACTAAAAAAATACAAATTCTCTTTCTATTTCAATGCTCCATGGCTATACAAGCAACACTGTGTTTAAATTAAAGTTCACTGATACAGATTTCTATCATGGCACAAGTTGGAGGAAGTGTTATCCCTGTTAGCCAATGAAAACACAGGATGTTCTTTATGAAGGTCAAACAATTTGAATTTAAAACCAGAGAGATGCCATTTTAGGTATTTACTGTTCAATCTAGCAAATGTTATTAGCATGTCTACAGGAGTCAGGGTAGTGATTTCAGCTATAAATGTAAGTTCATTTTCTTTTCTTTTTCTATACAATCTATTATTTGTATGATAAACATGTTTTTAAAACAAACTTAGGATTTCCTCACTAATCTTAGTTAAATTTTGGAAGTATGTATGGCCTCTAGTCAAACAGTAGTTAGGCCAAAGAGGTTAGGCCAAGCTTTGTTGTGAAAATTTCAAAGAGTTATCTGGGATCATTAATGCAGAGAATGTAGACAAGAAGTTCAACTAAGTTAATTTTGAGATCAGAGAATTTGGAGCATAATGAAAGACTAGTTCAAAAGACCAGAAAAAGGCAATTGTATTTGCAGTCATATTTGTAGAGGAAACTAATTTGTTTTAATGGAAGCTGGTATCTATTGCAGAGAAGATTAAGTTCCAGACAGTTAAAAAAGTCATTAATATTACATTCATGGCCTATTTGATAATGTTCAGTATATATGTTATTACTTAAATGGGGATTTTTTTTTTTTTTGGGGGGGGGGGGGGTGAGGGGTGGGAGGGGCAGTATTATTGGTATTTGAGAGGGATATCAGTGAGATTGGGATTTAAAGGTTATCATTGAAATATGAGGGGGCTGTCTATCCTCATGCCAAACCTGGTGCTTTCCCTAGGATGGAATGGTAGAGGAATGGGTCAAAGATTAATATATCAGAGCATATTTAATAAGGTTTTCCAATCACTTGGTTGAAGTATTACAGTAGCTTACCATAATATTTCTATATTTGATAAATTTGTTTTTTCCAACAGACCTTGTTGAATTGTTTTCAGAGTAACAGAAGAAAGTCACCAGTTGGCAATTGCCCTGATCCCTTTTTATGGCAGACTCAAATAAATGCACCTATTCTTGAAGACCAACAGAACTCTCAGGACAAACATAAGTGGGCTTGACAAGATATAATCTCCAGCAAACCCAATTATTGTGGATAACAATGCAATTGACCATCAAGGTATGAAGGTAAGAACTATTTTTTGGCACCAATGACATGGCAAAATAAGTGGTACAAGAAAACTTGACTAAATTGGATAAAATATTGCTTATTTCATAGTTTATTTGACAAGCTTTTTTTGGAAATTAAAACAATAAATTTAGTGCATGGTTCAGTGCATAAGTCCATACATGCAAAGAACTTTGAGAGGGACAGATGCTAAAATTGTAAACAACAACATGGCAAAGTGTGTTGTAACTTGCCCATTTTATAATATATTTTTTACCTGGTATAACTATATAAAAAGTGTAACAAAATTGTATAGGCCTATATTGGAGATAGGCCTATATTGGAGATAGGCCTATATTGGAGATAGGCCTATATTGGAGATAGGCCTATATTGGAGATGGCCCAACTTCATATTTTTGCTGATGTTTATCAACACTGATCTATCCATTGTAATTAGTAGCTCGCTTTTCTTTATCTAATCATCACTTTAATTCAAATTAGGGGTGAGGGGGCAAACTCCATAAGAACAAAATCTTTTATCAAAAGAAATATTCATTTTGATTCATATAATGTGTCAATGTTCAAAGCTTAGCAATTTATCTCTTTTAGGCTCTCCCACTTCATGTAATTTCAATTTGTTCAGTTGGCAAGTGGAAAAGTGTCAATTTTGTTCCCATTTGCTGGTCATGTATTGCTTATCTTTGAGCAAACCTGCAGCGCGTTTGCTTACCTGGTTTAATCCACCTGGCTGAAGGGGAAAATACTGAAGAAATTAGAGAGGTCCTTGGATTGTGACAGTTTGTGCCAGAGAATCATAGGTTCCCAGCTGCAGGATTAATCATAGAAAAGCATTTGCTAAATGGCCTTTTTTTGGCAGCAGGGGTGTCACCAGGATTTCTCTGAGAATGTAACTTGCCTCTTTGACAAGATAAATCTCACTGGTTTCACCCCTTTTGTTTACAGTAAATTTTCCAGACAATAAAGTAATCCAGATGTAGAGGTGCTAGACCGGAGGTCTTAGGGACGATGCTCCCTCCACGTACCCCACTGGTGCTACCCCTGCCTATAGCAAAGTCATGAACATGATTTCATTTTTGTAGGAACATAATCTGTTTATCATATAAATATATTTTTTCATTCTTTCAGAATTTGTGCCGGGAGAAAAGAAACAGCAGGAGCACCAATCTATGAAAGTGACGGACTGCTTCCCATCAGAATGCTATTTTAGAAATTGACAGATGCTGCGCGAGGAGCAGTATACTTGATATATACAGTATACTTATATCTTGCTTTATATATAAGCCTTATACATACCTTAGAATATTTATAATATTTGAAATTTATTTGAAATGTGCTTGTTATGTTCAGAAAATTGTGATATTTGGTATTCACTTTCACCCTTAAACACATCTTTCATTCCATCACCTTGTTCTAGACAGAACATTGTCATAGATTAGATAAAAGTATGTATCTTAAAGCGTTATACCAGCTTGCTGTCTTTATTAGGTACAGTTCATTGCCAGGTGAATTTGATTGACCCAAAAAGTACAAGCAAAGGTTGCTGTTAACTGCTTTGTCACAAGAAACTAGCTTTTCAAGTTAAAAGATGAGAAACTAGCTTGCTGCGAGCTCGTCTCTCTGACGAGCTCGCCGTGAGCTCGTCAGAGAGGTTCAATACGAGCTCATGGCTAGCTCGCCATTTCTGTTAGGGATAATACCTTGATGAAGAGAGAAAAAAATATAAGTTTTTGAAAATTATTACAAAAATGCATCACTTTTCTTTTACATTTAAGAATGTCCCAAAGACATAGCCAGTATGTGGAGTTGATATACAAAGGTAAAACAAATTGACATTCCTCAGTTATGTGAGAAAAAGAACAACGAAATAAATCATATGATAAAGGTTTATGCAAGAAAAATAAAAACAAACAGAAAGATTCAGCACTTAAATTTCAAGAAATAATATTTAATTCAAAAAGTAATTACTGTAATCGGCATCTGAAAAATAATCAGTTACTGCACTAGGCAACTGATTCATCTGTAGGCAATTCGGTGATGCATCATGCCACTATGTCCCTAACTCCTAGAGAATTTGCCTTGTACGAATTGAAATTGTAGCTGCTAATATACTGTAAGTCACTGCCAGTAATATTTAAAGGCCCATGTGGCACAAGCGTATGAGAGTCAACAACGATGGTTCATCACTCCCCAGCTAAGCTGGAAGCTTAAAGTGGAACTGTCAGAGGCAGGATGGATAAAGGGCCTTACCTACCGTAAGGACACACCACAGCTGCCTCTGCCTGGAATAAAACCTGGAACCTCTTGCTTGCAAAATCAACTCCTTTACAGCAGTGCTAAACAATCCTACTTCACGTAGTGAAATAAAATTGATAAGCATGACTGAGCCAAAATACACGAAAATGGTGTATGTAGTAAATCTTTAGGTCTGCAAATAATACACAAAAACTTGTGTATTAAACAAGTGCAAACAACTTCTACACAGATTAGATACAGTACGCTGTTATTTGAACTTTTGTTAATAATCATATGACTCATTGAGTCATGAGCATCCTTGTTAATAAGGCTTGGACATTGCCTCCACATAATCCTAACATTTTGTCCTGATCCTTATATGAATGTGACTTTTTTTTTTTATTCTTTTGATCAATAAACATGTTTCTTTAATGATTGTTTCCTTTTTATTATTTTTTATTTGTCAATCAGGTAATAGATGTAGATTTATTCCTATGAGGGGAGTGTAGTGGCTAGGAGTCAGGGTTCAAACGAGACATTCCAGGTTTCATTTTTGGCTGAACATCTGTATTGCATCTGGACATGGCTCTCCTCTGCTTGTTTCACGGAAACCAGGGCTATCAGCACATTAGTTTTATGGACTACTAAACTACCTACAAGCTAAATTTCCGCAAGCTAGTAGTTGGGAAACTTTGCAAGCTAACAACTAGCTGATGCAAAGTTGAAAAATGTTACCTTGGAATTAAGCTAACAATTCGCAAGCATGCAATTTGCAATCTAGCGAATAGCTCATGCAAAATGTTAGCTTGCGCTAGCTTGCGCTAGAATAGCTTATGCAAAATGTTAGCTTGCTAGCTTATAGCCAAGCTTGCGCTAGCTTCGCAAGCTTATTTGCGCTTAGCTTGCGCTTAGCTTGCGCAAGGTAGTATTTGGAACAATTGCAACCTTGCGCAAGCTTCAAGCTAATAGTCAGCTTGCAAGCTTATGGAATGTTAGCTAGCAAGCTATCTGCTAGCTTTGCAAGATGTTAGCTAGCAAGCTAGCGCAAGGTTGCAAGATGTTAGCTAGACAAGCTAGCGCAAGGTTGCAAGATGTTAGCTAGCAAGCTAGCGCAAGGTTGCAAGATGTTAGCTAGCAAGCTAGCGCAAGGTTGCAAGATGTTAGCTAGCAAGCTAGCGCAAGGTTGCAAGATGTTAGCTAGCAAGCTAGCGCAAGGTTGCAAGATGTTAGCTAGCAAGCTAGCGCAAGGTTGCAATTGTTCCAAATACTACCTTGCGGCAAGCTAGCCGCAAGCTAGCAGCAAGCTAGTTGCTAGCTTGCAAAAGTAATGTGGTGCAAGCTTATTGTTAGCTAGTCTTTTCTGTAAGGGAATGTAAGCTTGCACAAGCTAATGTAAGCTTGCACAAGCTAAAAATTGTTAGCTTGTCGCAAATTGTCGTAATGAAATGAACATACACTGAATGATGTCACAAGACAGTGCCTCTAAAATTGTCTGTTTTCCTCTTTACAGACAAAATTGTATAAACAGCATAAAAAATGCCGTTAATTTGAAGAGAATCAACAGTAGGAAAAAAATTGTTATTTCTTCAAGTTTCTTACAAACAAAAAAATTAAAAATAATTAAGGTATTGCAGTCAGCTGCCAATTTAATCGACTTGAAAGATTATTTTTCCACAAAACATCTGAAGACTCGGTGTATTCATGCGAATCTATTTTTGAATTCACTGATAAAAAAACAAACATTCAAGGCTAAATGTGAGTGAATGTACTGTTCCATTGTCAACAATTTTTGGTCATGTTGTCTTGCTGGGGATAAAGGAAATTCATTAAAAATAAAAGCTTCTTTCATATTTAATTCAGCGGAAAAAATTGACATAAAAACACGCCAATTAGGTCTTACCTGACTTGATAGATGACTTTTTTAACCAAGTAGATTGTATGATGTAATTACGACTGACGGATTCTGAGAGAATTTACAAAGCTTGACGGAGGCAGCTTTTGAAAATGTTGATTGAAGTCAACAGGTTTGATCTTGGAAATCTTTTCAGGGATAACGTAATTTGAATGATTCAAGGCCAGAAATTGAAGGATTAGTTCTCTGGTCAAGCAAGTCCATCTTATATGAAAGGACTTTACGACAAACAAAATGGTGAATAAAGCATTCAAAAATCTTATTCCGTTAATATGCAAGTTGAAAGCTTCTGTCTTATCTGTGTAGAAATAACTGGTGTACTAAGTCTACTATGGCAGGTCGGAGCTGTCATCCTCACATTCATAACAATTGTTAATGCATTTTAAAGATAATTTATCCAAATTTTTTACTATTTGAATTATTTTCGCTCAAACATTCTTCAGGTGGTAAATTATCATTATCCTTACTAGATTTTGTTTTACTACTTTCCTGACATATTTAATTGTTAAGCCACAAAATCTCAGGACAAAATATTTTGAGGAATTCGAGGCTCTTATGTCACAACCAGTCTGATTTTAGTCGTTTCTATACAAATGATGCCAAACTTATATATCTCCTTAACGGAATAAGATTTTTTGAATGCTTTTTTCACCGTTGTGTTTCTTTTTAAGTCCTCTTTTTATCTAAGATGGACATGCTTGACCCTAGAACTAACCTTTTACGTGGACAGAAATATACCGTGACAATACAATGGAACGGTTTTGATTGGTTTGAATATTTGCACATATATTGACAATCGATAACCGCCATGGATAAGTGATGTTACTAGTATGTAGCAGAATTACCAGCCCCTGCGGGAAGGGGGGGGGGGTCAAGCATTTCTTGAGACGAGATTCACGCTTTAAGTTAGATCGGGGGAAAAAAATCCAAACATGCTAAAAAAACAACAAATGCCTGGGGAATTTAAAATTAAAGGTCAGTGAAACAGAGGGAGGGGGCGGGGAAGGGGGGGGGGGGGGTTAAAAGCTTAGCCCCATGCAACCCTTAACCTAACAGTGAAAACAAATGTAGAGGAGAGTATTGATGACATTTTTAGTTCAGTAGTCAAACGTGTCTATCTTATATGAAAGAGGACTTCACAAGAAACAAAATAGTGAAGAAAGCATCCAAAAATCTTATTCCTTTAACGAGATATCTAAGCCTAAAGTTTGGTATCATTTGTGTAAAAACAACTTAAATCAGACTAGTTGTGATGTCATATCCTCAGATTCCTCAAAGTCTTCATTGTATTCTATCATATTTTGTCTTGTGATTTTGTTGCCCAAAAACCATAGGATATGTCCAAAAAAAAAGTAGTATAGCTGAATCTAGGAAGGGTATTTATAATATACCACCTGAAGAAATTTTGAGGAAAAATAATTCAAATAGTGAACAAATTAAATACACTTTTTTCTAAATACATTAACATATGTTGAGAACGTGAGGACGAAGATACAACTTTCCATAGTAGACTTACTGCACTAGTCATTTCTACACAGATAAGACAGAGCTTTAAAGTTGAATAGTTCTCCTTAATGGAATAAGATTTTTGAATGCTTTCTTCACCATTTTATTTCTTTTAAAGTCCTCTTTTATATAAGATGAACATGCTTGACCACTGAACTAATCCTTTAATATCTCCTCACAAAATAAGATTTTGCAATGCTTTCTTCACTATTTTGTTTCTTTTGAAGTCCTCTTTCATATAAGATGAACTTGCTTGACCACTAAACTAATCCTTTAATATCACCTTAACGGAATAAGATTTTGCAATGCTTTCTTCACCATTTTGTTTCTTTTGGAGTCTTCTTTCAAACTATAAGATGAACATGATTGACCACTGATCAAATCCTTTTATCCTAACGGTATCCCTAATGTCCTAATGGATAATTAAAGTGAATCAATGGATTAAAAAAAAAAAAAGTTTTACTATTTTGTATCACAAGTGAATTACCCTCTGAAGAGTAGTATAAATTTGAATTTTGTATAATGAAGTATTCGCCTCTCATCCTGGTGTTCAAACACAGATATTCTTGTACTTCAATATGAAAATACTTTGATTATATCAGACAGCTTTTTATTTCTCGTTAAAAACACGGTTGTCTGTTGCATAATTACATGAATATTTTCATTTTCAGTGGCGCCACCAGGGATTTAATATTAGGGAGGGGGTGGGGAAACCTTTTCGGCATAGGGTCTAAGAAATCGGTGCATTTTCCAAGTTTTAGATGCCCCAAAAAGACTGACTGTGTGTAATACACAGCTTTAAAACTAAATTAGGATGATTACAAACGATCTAATATAGAGTATAATTTTGCAATGATACAGACTACCGCTCCTCCCTCCCTCCCATTATAAAAGGTCAAAAATATTCATTTTTTTTCCAATATAGTTTGTTGTTGTTGACATCTTGGATATTGAGGGGGAGGGGTGGGGGGATGCAGCTGTGATGGCGCCACTGTCCATTTTGTATTTATTGCAACCTAGATCAATGAAATAACAGAGTTTTAAGGCATTCTAAAGTGCTTTGGTATTGGTTATCTTTTTTGATTTTTTGCATGATTCTTTAGAACATGTGCCTTTATAGTTTGCAGCTTTTTCAGTTTCCTATTTATATATTTTTTCTTTGTTATTTTTTTCCTTTAATTGTTTTCTTAATTGTTTTTATGAAGGTGCATGGCAGGGGTGTAACTACTGCAATTCCTGGAAGGACGAGGGAATTGTTTCCATTGCACCTTCCTTTCTGGTACAATTGGAGGTACAAAAAATAAGGTTGTTAAATGCTTTTCGGAGGAAAAGTATAGGCCTATGTCCCTCCACTTTGTGAAGAAGAATTATGGCTATGATTGGGTGGGATTTTGTGGAGGGGGAGGGGGAGGTGGGGACTCTTGGCGGGAACGTTTGAGTAAGAGACTGAATATGCAAGGTGGAATATTGTCCTAGGTAAATTACCGTCATTGTCGTATTCATTGTCATCGTTATAATTATCATCATCATATTCAACATCGTAACCCCCTCCCCTACATATATCCTCTTGCAAAAATTGCTTAAAAATGACTTCTCCACTTGCATATTTTTACACTGGAAGTATGTTCGGTTCAAGGACTTGGGAATAGATATGGTTAATTCCACTTCTGTCTTGAAATTCCATGGACAATGTATTTCAAGGTTTTAGAGAGAAAACCCGACCCTGGAGTCATTTTGTTTTAGATTAAAGTGGAATTAATTGAAGTACTACATGGGTATGTATGATTACATGTATAATATTTATTGGGGATTGTTTTGGAGATTCTTTAAAAGAGGCGGAGAAAATATTCTCTCGATAAAGAAAAAATATAAAGTAGCATTTGTTTCGACATTTGCATGTTTCAGTCAAACTGTGAATACATACATGTATTGTAAATATCCCTTCATGGACATTTTATAGGAGTCTGAAATGTTTAAATATCAAAGGGTCATACAAAAAATAACTGGGTATTGACAGCGACCCGTAGAACAATAACAATTTGTTTGAATTTCCCTCTCATATCTTCAATTGCATAAGTTGCATAAAAATGATTTCAACATTGTATCCCAGCCCCCTTCTACCTCCCGCTCCCTTTCATATATTCTCCCTTCTACTGCCCCCTCCCTTTTATATATTCTCCCTTCTACCTCCCCCTCCCTTTCATATATTCTCCCTTCCACCTCCCCCTTTCCTTTCATATATTCTCCCTTCCACCTCCCCCTCCCTTTCATATATTCTCCTTCCACCTCCCCCCCCTTTCATATATTCTCCTTCCATCTCCCCTCCCTTTCATATATTCTCCCTTCCATCTCCCCTCCCTTTCATATATTCTCCTCCCACCTTCCCTTCCCTTTTATGTATTCTCCCTCCCACCTCCCCTCTTATATATTATTCCTTCTACCTCCCTCCCTTTCATATATTCTCCCTTCCACCTCCCCCTCCCTTTCATATATTTCCCTCTCACCTTCCCCTCCCTTTTATATATTATCCCTTCTACCTCCCCCTCCCTTTTATATATTCTCCCTTCCACCTCCTCCTCCTTTTCATATATTCTCCCTTCCACCACCCTTCTCCCTTTCATATATTCTCTTGCATAAACTTGTTAGGCTAAATATGATTTCTCCACTTACATATTTTTCTGCAATAAATATGTTCGGTTCAAGGACAAGAGAAATATAGATTCCACTTCTGCCTTGAAATTCCGTGGATGATGTATTCCAAGGTTTAGAGAGAAAAACTAACCCTAAAGTGAATATTTGTAGATGAAGGTGGAACTAATTGAAGTATTATGTTTGATTACATGTGTAAGATTTATTCATGATTGCATTTTAGAGATTCTTTAAGAGAGAGAGATGCGAGATATTCTCTTGATAGAGAAATTATTTAAAGTATACCTCTGTTCCATATCTTTAGACATTTGGAGGTTTCAGTTAATTGCCTAACAAGATATCTTTTTTAAATTTGGGATTGTCTTAGAGCATGCTACAAATCTTGATGTCGAGGAAGGTCGCAGGAAAAATGGTTTTTCTCAAAAAATGCAAGATTTGATTAATCCTTCGGAGAGATTCACCTGCTTAAAACAATCCAACGTCAATCTGAGAAATCTCTGGAAAAATATCATTTTGCTTCTTTCTGTTTGTATAATTAATGGTTGTACATGTTTTGTCCTGGCAACATTTCAATGGTTAGCCTCAAGTCTCTTCTGGAAGCCACTTTGCATTGACCTATTCAAAAAGTATTTTACATGACCTTTGTATTATTTAGTGCTGTCACGACATGGCTCTATTACGTAACGATTATTGTGGGGAAAAATATCGCGATATATCGTATATCGCGGTACTTTTTAAGAAAACTGACGACACAAATTGTTAATATCATTAACGTAATATGATCATGGAGTTACAATTTACTACATGATATGATGAACGCAAGAAAAAAACAGCTTCTATTTTCAAAATGGATTTCTATTGTCAAAATGGACTGGAATAAAGTCTTCACATTACCATTACACTCATTTATTGTAGTTAAAAAACTCTGTACCAGGAAGAGCTAACAAACGTTTTGTTTGCTATTCTGGTACAGAGTTTGTAAGGTACCAAAAAAGGAGTATAACGGTAATGTGAAGGCTTTATTTCAGTCCATTTTGACAATAGAAATCCATTTTGTAAATAGAAGCTGTTAAAAAATGATTTTCAGATCTAGTAGATGACATGATCATGTGACTATTACGTTCATCACGCATCACGCACGTGTTTGGTAATTCAGCCAACATGACCATGAATCATGGAAGTGAGAGACCGAGTGGCACATTCTGGACCAATTTTTCGATCTTTTTGTCAACTTACATCGGCGGGTGCCAGTGTGTAGTGATGGAGCACGATTTTTATTTAATTGTTTTTATGTTTCACGATTATTTTGCACGTTTTTAATGGTCTAAATTGACTTTTAGATTTAGTATACCATAATGTTAGAATTGTAATGTACAAAGTAGCCTAACCAAATTGCACACAAATTTCTTAGTTAAGTATTAGTTTTAAGTATCGCAAAATGTCGCGAGAGACATATTTCATGTTGTGGGAAAAGAGATATCGCGATATCGCGATAATCGATATG
>JAIGNY010003428.1:305000-340000 GCA_020152595.1 Chiridota heheva
GTTTCTATAATTTTTTTTACAAAACACCGCAACTTTTATTAGAGCACTTTTATCTTGACAGGTTAGTAGTAGCTAGAATTTGAAAGTACTTGCTGTTGGGAAATAATATTTACTTTTTCCAACCATTTGCAAAGTGCTTGCAATTTAAACAGGTAGTGAAATTCATCACCTATTTCATCAATGTCATAGTGGGTACATTTACAATGGTTAAGAATGATCAACGATTTGTTTGCAATTTTGACTCATAACTCAATGGACTCCATTTTTCAGCGGCGTTGTTGCATTTCGCTTATCTTTACATGGCCCAGTCACATCACACGTACAACAACATACTACACCTACCAGTACCAGTTCAGCAAATTTTACTAATATCAACTTTTCGTCACTTCCGATTTTACTTCATATTTTCCTTAAGTTTGATATTTTCACCGGGTATACTAAGCGTAGCTTTAACGTTAACGCCAGCTGATTGTCCCGTTATACTGAGACAAAGCCTACATACCTGATATAAAGTGCTACATACCTGATATAAAGTGCTCACTGCAAATCATATGAACCATAGGTTGAAAGCCGTCGCGTCGCATAGCAGAAACCCACTTCGAACGTCCATCAGGATCAGATAAAAATTAAGGAAATGTCTTTTTATTTCACTGCCCACATCTATTAGTGTAACCAACGGCACAGCAAGATTCTAGCATAATTATCTTACAAAAAAATAATCTTATTTAACAACATGCAAACGTATGTAAGTCTAGTTAAGTGTGCAGCAGATGACAGTCTTTTTCCCAACAAAATGGCTACGTAAACAAAGTCATGCGACCTTATGATGTCAGCTGAAACACCCTTATATGGAGACTTTGTTTATATATTCTGTAATTAATACAACTGTTTGATCTAAAGATATTTGTCTTGCAATCATTCTTAAAGACTTCATATAATATCATTTTTATGTTAGCTTGCATAGTATTAGGATATGCAACAGATTGTGTCTCCCAAACGTTTGGCATCCTACATTTATATCAGATGTTTCGGTAAAATCGTATAGCGGTAAATTCCTATACAAGGATTTTTGTCTTTTTTTTTTAATTTTGCTTGTATTCCGTTGTATTTATGTGTTTTAACTATTTTTCTTTTTTAAATTTGGGTCTTTTAAGTTAAAACTAAACCAAAATTGATTAAAAACAGGAATAATTTTTACGTTTTGGGTTTCAGAACGAAACTTTTACTTGTCTGCTCTTACACTGATGAGTAGAGTCTGCATGCCGTTTTGCCGTTTAACTGAAATAAACAAAAAATGTGCGCATAATTAATGTAGATCCTCATTTTCAGGTTAGGTTTGACTTTTAGGATTAGGTTTTTAGGTTTTAAGATTATGGTTTTAGGATTAGGGTTTTAGGATTAGGGTTTTAGGATTTGGGTTTTAGGATTAGGGTTTTAGGATTAGGGTTTTGGGATTAGGGTTTTAGGATTAGGGTTTTAGGATTCGGGTTTTAGGATTCGGGTTTTAGGATTAGGGTTTTAGGATTAGGGTTTTAGGATTAGGGTTTTAGGATTAGGGTTTTAGGATTAGGGTTTTAGGATTAGGGTTTTAGGATTAGGATTTTAGGATTAGGGTTTTTCGATTAGGATTTTAGGATTAGGGTTTTAGGATTAGGTTTTTAGGTTTTAGGATTAAGGTTCAGGATTAGGGTTCAGGATTAGGTTTTAGTATGAGGGTTTTAGGATTAGGTTTTAGGATAAGGTTTTAAAATTAGGTTTTTGGATTACCGTTCAGGATTAGGTTTTAGGATTAGGTTTGTAGGCGTACGTTTTAGGATTTTGACATCGTTGACATTGTATTAAAATTCCTCCGCACTGTTATTCAGCATTTTTTCTTTAATTACATTCAAAATGGCAAACAAGAATGCAAAATTTGTGAGCTCATGATTTTGTATCCTTTTTTTAACGAAATTTGCGCGAGAAGGTATACAATTGAAATTATTTTAAAATAATGGGAAGATAAAAATGGCTGAAAGAAGGTAAGAAATATTTCAAAATGACTCATAAGTATGAAGCCAAAATTGTTTCTCTCCAAATTGTCTCAGATTGAAATAAAAACCTCTTGCCCCCAAATTCCTATAATGTTGACTAAATTTGATGTTTTAAGATTTTTCAATCTTTTCTTCATAAATTTTGAAAGTTTCAAGAAAATCAGCCACCCACAAGTATTACAAATTTTGAAATTAATTCCTATATAGCGATTTATCGCTATACTAGGATTTTTCTCATGTCTCTCACATACTTTTTCCACCCTTACAGAAATATTAGCTTGCAGGAAGCTTGCAGCACGCTTGCGACAAGCTTACAATTTTAGCTTGCACTAGCTCACACTATAGGTTGTATATGTTAGTTTGTTTTCATGGAAATGAATTATTTTGCACCATTTTACATTGCATTGCAATACTTAGTGGGGTTCTGCCAAGTTAGTCGCAAATGATATTGTTGTTTTTGGTTGAGCGCTTTACAAAAAGAATATTTTTACAAAATCTTTAATGGTATTGTTCAATTATACGTCCATATTTTCATAGCCCCAAATTTCAGTACCCAACAATAGGATCACTTGGACTATTGTGTAGAACAGTTGACACTGGATATCAATCGGCAAATTCATATTTCTACTTCTTCTAGTCTGTACTGCATATAGTGCTTTTCTTGCCTGATCAACTGTTTCTTAGTTATGTCAGGGAGTTGTTAAGAATTATAGTTCATGACAACTCCAAGGTAGTTGAACTGTCTTCTATTTTCTGACCATTAAATATGATGCTTGCTTTATTTCTATTTTTTCCTCTTGAAAAACAATGGCTTCTGTTTTTGAAGGGTTGACTTCCAGAGATATGTTAGAAATACATAAGAGTTGTCGTCCATCTGCCTTTGTGGCATCACGTTTTACACTGCAAGGTCACTTCCCTTACAGAAATATCAGCTTGCAGCAAACTTGCATCATGCTTGCAGCATGCTTGCAGCACGCTAATAATAAGCTAAATTTTTTAGCTTGCGCAAGCTTGTAGCAAACATGTTACAAGCTAGTATTTGGAACAAGTTAGCTTGTGCAAGCTAGCAAAAACTATCTGCCAACTTGCACAAGCTAACAAATATTTTATGCTAGCTTGTGCAAGCTAATGTTAGTTTACGCAAGCTAGTAATTGTTCCAAATAATACCTTGCAACACGCTTGCAGCATGCTTGCGCAAACTTGCAGCATGCTTGCACAAGCTAGAAATTGCTTGTTGCAAGCGTGCTGCAAGTGTGCTGCAAGTGTGCTGCAAGCGTGCTGCAAGCTAGAATTTCTGTAATGGTTTTCAACACACTCGTGCATTCTTTGAAATACAGGATAACTCCTAAATGGTAAAAGTTACCAACATGTTTTTGACACCAAATTGTTTCTTTAATAGTCTTCTATCATATATATGAAAATGACACAAAGAAGCTTAGCAGACTTATCAAAATAAGTAAACATTTTTATTTTACAGCTTGTTAAAATCATTTCCTTTCCCAAATCTTGGAAAATAATTCATTTCCTCAGATTCGTCTCATTTGGGAGTTGGAGAGGGTAGGGGACTATCCAGGGTTTAATAACGAAACCAGAAGTTAAAAAAAAGCAAAAGCAAAAAGAAAAAGAAGAAGTTGAGATCTTTTCAAACATAAAACAGATATTGTGACCTGACTGTATGATCTGTGATGCAGCAAAAATTGGAAAATGAAAAGATTGACTGAACAAAGAAATTTTGGTTGATGCACGCAGCCTTCTGTTTACCCTCTGGCCCTATATGAAGTACAACAACAATTGTATAGGTCACTGTAATGCTTTCATCTTTACAGTTCATCAGCTATTGTTATCAGTATTATTATATCACAATAATGCAAATTTGATTCATTTCTGGCCACGAATCAACAACTTAATGAACTGCACAGACCCAGACTAATTTGTATCTGATTTTGCTGCCAAAGACTTCATTACACAATCGTCTGCGACGGTCAGTTGATATTAAAGAACAGCCACCTTAACACTGACCACACATAGACGCAACTTAAGATAAAGATTCTGATCAAATCATAAAAATTAATGCGATCTGGCACTTACATCTGGTGGTCAGAAAGATTAGATATGACTACCTTCATCCAAGGTCAATCATAAAAACCCCTTAAGAGATCCATTATTATAGCATTAAAAGGCCGTTGACCTGTGAGTGTTGCACAGCGTTTTGTAAATTCTTTCTGTTGGCGGTTATTTTAAAGGCGTATAGACAGTTTCTGTTTTATGCCATATAACAAAGAACATACAATTCTGAGCAGAGCAGTCAAAAAGGTATATGGACAGATGAAGGCAACATTAGCTGAAATGATTTAAACTTTACTAATAAACATGAAGAAAGCTGACAAATATAGTAAAATCTGTTATATTTTATAGCATTTTGAATATTTTTTTGCAAATATGGACAAGTATGCACATTTTTGTGTTACTCTTGTGATGTATAAATGGACATAGTCTCTATTTTCTGATGTAAATCAATTGTTTTTTAACACTCAGCCATTTCTCTTTGAAAAAGGGAAGAGAATTATAAGAATCCTTTTCCTTACAGAAGTTTTAGCTTGCAGCATGCTTGCACAAGCTTGCAGCATGCTTGCAGCATGCTTGCAGCATGCTTGCAGCATGCTTGCACAAGCTTGCAGCATGCTTGCACTTGCAGCATGCTTGCACAAGCCCCGCAGCATGCTTGCACAAGCCGCAGCATGCTTGCACAAGCTCGCAGCATGCTTGCACAAGCTGCAGCATGCTTGCACAAGCTTGCAGCATGCTTGCACAAGCTCGCAGCATGCTTGCACAAGTTTGCGCATGCTTGCATGCTTGCACAAGCTCAGCAGCATGCTTGCACAAGCTCGCAGCATGCTTGCACAAGCTCGCAGCATGCTTGCACAAGCTTGCAGCATGCTTGCACAAGCTCTTGCAGCATGCTTGCACAAGCTCGCAGCATGCTTGCACAAGCTCGCAGCATGCTTGCACACAAGCTTGCAGCATGTTTAGCAGCATGCTTGCACAAGCTAACATGTTTAGCTTGTGCAAGCCGGCTGCAAGCTTGTGCAAGCTTGCACAAGCATGCTGCAAGCTTGCACAAGCATGCTGTAAACTTGCAGCAAGCACGCTGCAAGCTAGTATTCGAAACAAATACTAGCTTGCTAGCTTGCACAAGCTAACATTAGCTTGAGCAAACTGGCATAAGATATTTGTTAGCTTGTGCAAACTTGCAGAATGTAGCTTGTGCAAGCTTGCAGATGGTTTTTGATAGCTTGCACAAACTAATTTCTTCCAAATACTAGCTTGCAGCATGCTTACTGCAAGTTTACAGCATGCTTGCGCAAGCTTGCGCAAGCTAAAAATGTTATCTTGTCGCAAGCATGCTGCAAGCTAACATTTCTGATCTTTACCATACCCCCCCTCCCTTCCTCCTTCAACCAACTTTAGGCTGAAGAAGGCATTTTGAACATTTCAAGATCTGAAAGGAAGGCATTACGAATAAATCTCTCAATAAATATTTGGTCTTTATACCCGCAGAATCGTGGATTTCTGTGGGTGTTATATTAAGACTCCAGCCCTACGCAAGTAACTAATACCACCACGCCCGTCGTTGAATCTAAGCAATCAGGAATTAATTGGATTTTGGAGGATGAATAAATCATGGGGTTGGTAGTATTTGCCTAGGTGTATCATTTGCACACCAATAATGAAAGAAATGGACTGGAAATTTATAGCCTTAGTTATTCGTCATGAGAAATTTTTAAAGAAAAACAAAAGCAAATTTCAAACTTTGATTACTCATAACTTTAAAACTACACATGTTATTTTCAAAATTCAAAGACTATTAATAATAATTAAATGCTCGTTTTGGTTTATTGTTGAACAGAAAACTTTTGTACAGGAGGAACAATAGACCTTTAAAAGTGGCTGGTGACACCACTCCTCTTTTAAGATGTATGAGCAGCTGTTTTTTATTACAAAGAACATGAACTTCTGAGCAGAACAGTCTCTGAAGGAATTAGTTCAGGGTCAAGCAAGTCCATCTTTTTTAAAAGAGGATTTCAAAAGAAACAAAATGGTGAAGAAAGCATTGCAAAATCTTATTTCATTAAAGAGATATTAAAGGATTAGTTAGTGGTCAAGCATGTCCATCTTTTATGAAAGAGGATTTCAAAACAAACAAAATGTTTAAGAGAGCGTTAAACAATCTGAAGGAAATCTTCCGAAAATGAAAGAAAATTGCCGGAAAAGCTGGTAGAATCATTTTTAAATGCCAGTCAAATTTCTAAAATATGGTCAAACTTCTCGAAAATGTTGGTAATGAAGGAAAATTTGGTAAAGTTATTTGAAATCGGTCATATTTGTAAACAAATATCCCAAAAATTGACAAAAAGTTTCTCAAAATTGCATAGAAATGAAGTAAATTAGCAGTAATGTCAGTGATGAAACTAACCCCTCCCCACCCCCTGAGAGGTGACCCTTACTACACCTGTGTCTAACACTATATGTACCAATATGGTTGGGAGTTAATACAAGGTATGTGATGGTGGTGCCTTCTATTTTCACCATTTTTACTTCTTCAGCTCCCCCCTCCCCCAGTCACTGCAACAGAATATGATATTGAATTAGCTTCTTCCCTATTTTGCTCAATTTATAAGTCCACTTTCATTAAGATGAAGACAGAAAAAAAACAAAAAGAGCGGAACATTTATAGAAAAAGTATTTTTAGGGTCTAGATCCCTTTAATAGTTTTGTTGCAGGAGCAGTTGCAATCCCTTTATCGGTGATAGATTTCATGCTGTTTTGGACAAAGGGTTACAAAGTAATATATGGTTACCATCCCACCTGTGGAGCCAGCTGTGGTCAGACAGTTTGAATATAGTTAGTGCTGAATTGCTGTGCAGTCAATCGTAGTAAAGAAATCTGAACTTGTGGAGACAAATTCACCTAAATTGTTTTAAAATCCATTTAGAATCGTAAAAGTAGCAGAAAATTTCATTAAGACTGACTTATAGAGCTTGAACATTCACAGCGTTGCAAATTTTCAGGCATCAAAATGAAAATTTGTATGCAAATTTGTAATAGACCGTGGTATTTTCTTATGTGCATTATAACAGTACAAGAAACTGTTTTAGATTTTAATTTTGATTGATAACCCTTACAGAAATTTTAGCTTGCAGCACTCTTGCAGCATGCTTGCAGCACACTTGCAGCACACTTGCGACAAGCTAACAATTTTGAGCTTGTGCAAGCTTGCACAAGCATGCTGCAAGCTAGTATTTGGAACAAATAATAGCTTGCGCAAGCTAACATTAGCTTGTGCAAGCGAGTGTAAAATATTTATTACCTTGCACAAGCTTGCAAACTGTTTTTGCTTGCTTGCTTGCTTTGTTCCAAATACTAGCTTGCAGCATTGCTGCAAGCTTGCAGCACATTTGCTGCAAGCTTGCAGCATGCTTTTATAAGCTAGAAATTGTTAGCTTGTCGCAAGCATGCTGCAAGCTTGCTGCAAGCTAATATCTCTGTAAGGGAACACCCTTCTTCCCCTGATTGTTTTTCTGCATGAATAATTTAACTTCATACTTTAATGACAACTCTTTTTAATTTAAGAAATAAACAAAACAATTATAGAAAGTAAACTGATTGCAGAGTAAACAGTATGATCTTTTTCCACCAGGAAAATGATCTTTATTTTTTTCTTTCAATATTAGCTTACAGCAAGCTTGTGACAAGCTAACATTTTTAGCCTGTGCAAGCATGCTGCAAGCTTGCAGCAAGCGTGCTGCAAGCTAGCAAAAACTCTGGAAGCTTGCACAAGCTAGCAAAAACAGTTTGCAAGCTTGTGCAAGCTAGCAAGCTAGTATTTGTTCCCGATACTACCTTACAGCATGCTTGCAGCATGCTTGTGCAAGCTTGCAGCATGCTTGTGCTTGTCACGAGCGTGCTGCAAGCTATAATTTCTGTAAGGGTCTCTTTGCATGTAATACGTGCACTAACTGGGGACTACGTAAGTCCGCATGATAATGTTGCTCAGTGACATGACATCGTACCTAAATTGTATCGGCGCAATAGGGCTTAATGTGTGGGGCCAAGTTACGGTGTAAAAATTTGGAATTAGGACGCCAGTAATTTTGGGACAGTAAAGAACAGAAGAATAAAGGTGTTTCATACTACCAACAGATTTTTAGTGCATTTCTTACCGAAACAAACTTTTATTTTGGTGTAGGTGAGACAATAAAGTGTTAATTCTCTGGTGAATAAAATCATCATTTTTCAAGTTTTTGGTTCACTAAGAGTAAAATTTCCATCGCCATAGCAACAGGAATTGTGAGTTGGATGTCATACAGATAAAGTCAGGCAGAAGTGAGAATAAAGCTTTTGTTTCCATTTCACCTTCAACAATTTTTCTCTGAAGGTTACATTGATTAAGGCTTTAGAAATCCTCTTCCTTTTTAAATCTGAACCCATGTAGCAGGGGGATAATAAATTCATAGCTGTTTCTACTTTGGGGAACTGGAAATGCAACACATAATTCCATTTGAAATATATCGCCAATCAAGTTTTATGTCACCCCAGATGATTCACTTTAACATGTCTATCAAGGGGCGCAGTATAGGGTCTTCTGTGCAGCCTTGATGATCTGACCAGGGATCTTTAACAATATCTGACCCATATTTTGCATGGGATGTTTTCTACACCACATTCTTTGGATGTTCTGTTTGGTGTATGAAGCTGCAGGTTAGATACATATCACTTATCAAGGGAGTACACAAGTCCAGCATTAAAGAGACGAGTTCTCATCTTAGTCTGACCCTTACAGAAATATTAGCTTGCAGCAAGCTTGCGACAAGCTTGTGACAAGCTTGTGACAAGCTTGCGACAAGCTAACAAATTCTAGCTTGTGCAAGCATGCTGCAAGCTAGTATTTGGAACAATTTAGCTTGCGCAAGCTAGCAAAAACTGTTTGCAAGCTTGCGCAAGCTAGCAAATATGCTTTCAAGCTTGCGCAAGTTCAACAATATTTGTCCTTGCTTGTGCAAGCTAATGTTAGCTTGCTCAAGCTAGCAAGCTAGTATTTGTTCCAAATACTACCTTGCATCATGCTTGCACAAGCTTGTAGCATGCTTGCAGTAGGCTTGCAGCATGCTTGCAGTAGGCTTGCAGCATGCTTGCATAAGCTTGCAGCATGCTTGCACAAGCTAATAATGTTTGCTTGTCGCAAGCCTGCTGCAAGCTGAAATTTCTGTAAGGGTTTTTCACTATAAATGTAATTGTTGTCAAACATGAATTCCAAATTATAAATTAATTTAAAAAAAAAGAACACTCTTCATATCTATCAATGACCAGATAACATGGAGATAAAAATTACAATACTATCACACGTACGTTTCTGATTGGTGGAATTTTTTTCACAACCACTGACATACCCATAGGCAGCGTTGGGGGGGGGGAGGGGGGGGGAGAAGAAGGGATGTCCCCTCCATTTATTTTGTTGGAGGACGAATGTGCTTATGTCCCCCTCTAAAATATGAAGCCTTATATAAAGCCCATGGCTACACCCCTGTCTGAGATCTTTCCCCTTTCCCCCAATGTTGAATAGAAATCGCTGCTACTGGACATAACGATCAATTAATTTCCGCCACAGAAGTCACGTTAATAGTGTGCATTGGATCCGCTGGTGATGGGTCCAGCAATTCTTTTTCAGACAAGATACTTTAAACTTCAAAGACTTCACATACATGTTTAAAAGTGACTGGATTACTAAGTCTAATTCAGTAGTGTGATATCATATAAGCATGCACTTCTATGGCAATATTTATGTTTTTCGTTAAAAGTTAAACACTTCTTATACTTATGTTCATGAACCTTAATAATTTACATGAAGATTTTCAGCCTCCCATTGTGTTTAAAATAATAACTTGATTAAAAAAAAAAATTGTGGAAGTTATAGATAAAAAAAAGAAGCTTTGAGGCTAAGACCTTGGGCTATGAAAGCTTCTCCAAAATTTAAATGCTTCCTCTAAACAGTCCGGTAGCATGCCTATTAATGGGAACATAAATGTTCCTATTAATGGGAACATTTTGCTACATGGAAGCCGCCATTTTGTGACATTTCCCATGATCTTTTGCTATCTTAACATTAAAGCCTTATGCAATGTTACATTTTTCAAATTTGATTACGGCTGGGAAAAGTATCTTTGCCAGATGAAAATTCAAACGTATGAGAATATCTTCTTTATACTGTCATGGCTACAACTTTTCCACTCCCATTTGATATGTTCACCATGCCGTTTTTAAAATATTAGATAAGTTGGACGATAGAGCTAGGCTTTTAGGCACGAAACGGCCATTTTGAAAATTCAAATGTTTTTCAGCACAATGATTTTTAATATTTCAAGTACATAAATTAGAAACTATGATATTTTATTGCGACATCTGAACAATATGGCTGCGTGACTTTAATATTCTCGTGTGTTATAAATGTTCCTATTAAAAGGTATGCTTCCGAACTAAACAATATGGCTGCCTGACTTCAGTATATTTGTGTGTTATAAATATTCTTATTAATAGGCATGTTTCCAGACTGCTAAAAATGATATTTTTACATCAATAAAATGCAGTTCTGTAGTATTCACCTGTCATCAAAAGACTTTTAACAATCCACACGAACCATTAGGTACCTAGGCTACACTGTTATATAATTCAATAACTCAAGTCTTGTATTTCACTAATTATTTCTTCACTTTGTATCTCTTATTACAATAAACGAATAATAAAAGATAATGATAAGCAATATCAATAGGATGAAAATAACAAACAAACTGTAGCAACTGTCAAGGACTAATTAGTGTTTTAAATGTTCAATAGCGCATGAAAATATAATTAGACATAAACACATTAATCACGCAAAAAAAAAAAAAAAAATAGAGAAAAAAAATTGAAAAAAAACAACGCTCGAGGCAGTTCTGGAAATTTGAATCTTTTGACTTTACTTTAAGATGTATTTCCTTGACAACTAATTGCCTATCACATATGCTTATTAAGACGTGGTTGAGTGAATATAAAATAATGAGAAGCATCACGCATTCTCTCTACTTCAATGTTAAGAGAGACGGTACACATTCTACAGTGAGAAGGAGTACGTAGGATTGTGTTATAAATTATTAGAATGGGGGTCAGCATCATGCGACTTGGGGGCAAGGGGTTACAAGTGATCACCCCTGCACTAAATATTTGCTGATGATTGTCATGTTTTTTTGTTGTTTTTTTGTAATAAAGAATGCAGTCAAGCTTAGATATATGTATAATTAAGAGTAAAACAATTATATTTTTCCCCTCCAACTAATGAGATATATATTTGATCCTCAAACAGATTGGTGACCCTGAGCTTGACTTAAGAAAGGGCAGGGGGCCAGATATGTTATGGGGCACATTTATGCATTTGCGGTGTGGTGTCCATAACATGCTTAAACTCTTGGTGAGGCTCTGGGATTTTATCTGTAATCCTACCGCAGAATGAAATGATGCTAAATGATTAAAAGGACCATTCATGTTCTAAACAGGACAATATCTATTTACTATGCATCATTCCGTGTTCTGTATCCATGTAAGGTATTTCATTGATGGGCTAAGATTATTGAGTTTTTAAAGAAGTTAACCTCTAAAATACCATGTGTCATTTAAAAATAGATAAATAAAAAAAAAAATAAAAAAAAGGATGTGTATTTTCTGTTGAGTGCCAGGCCAAAATAGGGCGGAGCGGGGCCAAAGGAGGGTTGGGGTGGGCCGTCCCTCTGAAACACTTCTCGGAACATTTTGCATATAAAAATGCTGCAAGAAAGTTTGACCCTGCTGACCCTTACAGAAATTTTAACTTGGCAGCATGCTTGCGACAATCTAACAATTTTTAGATTGCGCAAGTGCGCTGCAAGTGCGCTGTAAGCGTGCTGCAAGCGTGCTGCAAGCGTGCTGCAAGCGTGCTGCAAGCGTGCTGCAAGCGTGCTGCAAGCGTGCTGCAAGCGTGCTGCAAGCATGCTGCAAGCTAATATTTCTGTAAGGAAAATTAACGTCAGACCACAATCATTTGATAAAGAAATAAATAGAGCACAACCAATAAATTGTCTGTGATATACAGAAAGAAAGAGATCATATAACAATTTTTGAAGATAATTACAGGTTTGGCATAAAATTTCACATTTTGGACACCTAAATTATATGAAACTACAGATACATCACCCCTAAACCATGTTTATTAGCATTCATCTTTTCTCCGTGTGCTTGTGACATTTCCAACGAAATGCGATACAAATAGACATTATGTGTTTCATGATAACACAGAATGTATACAATTGATATAGATTTACAGATATCCAATCTACTAATGAAATTAACTGTTAAATACTTCCAAGAAATATTGCAACAGAAATTTCAAAACCGAAAACCAGAATTAGATATAGATATAACTATATGATTTAATTTATATATCGTAAATTGCTCATTTATGGTATATATCATATAAATTGCTCATAGCTTCAAGATTTCAGAAAGTATCATAACAATTAATTGAAAGTTAATCGAGAATTGAGTAAAGTTTACTTCTTTTTGTCTTTATGAAAAAAAAAAACAAGAAAAAAAAAAAACCTAAGGATATCTTCCGTTTGCATCACAGGTATATGGTCTTATTTTTTCCCATTTTTTTTTTAACGCTTCCTAATCTGTTCGATTTCATCCAGGCGAAAGTAAATTGCATTTCTCTGAAAGAAAGAGTACAGAGAATGTATATTGGGTTCGCAGTCTGAACAGTCCAAATCTTTATTCTGGGTATCACTTGGGGTGGGGGGATATGTGGGGAAAGGGGTATGTGGAGGATACCTGGGAGCAAGGATAATTGAATGCCAGTTGTGTAGCCAGCATTCAAGACCCCCCCCCCCCCTCCACCCCTACCCTCAACTCAAAGTGTCCAAATTTAGCACACTGTGGGCAATTTTGTTTTTGAAATGCAATTTGTTTTATATAAACTTCAAAGATTATTCTATTTTTTGAACATTTCTTGAGAAAAGTGTGGGTGTGAAGGGGTGGGGGTAGGGGTGGTGTGGGGGTGAGTATAACAATTTAAACTGATATGATGGACATATTATTTTTATTTATTTTTTCTTATTTGATCACATTTTCACTAATTGGGGGGAGGGTGAGGGAGGACAGGTGCATCACACCAGTTCATTCAAACCAGTGGTTGGTTTACATCTTTGCTCCATTCATTGTCCCATATCACAAAATGCTGGCCACTTACAGGAGCAGTAGACCAAAATGTCAGGGCGCACGTTTTTGCGAATTTTACAAATATGTCATCCACAACAGATTGATAAACTTCATGCCTTTATAGCCCTTAGATGGTGTAAGGGCTAAGGTCACTTGAATATTCACATTAACCAGAAAATTGCTATACCCTTGCGTGCCAGATAAACATTTGATTTTTTGGGGACCCTCTAAAAATATACCCTCACTTTTCGATCTAGTGCTCCTTTAAATTTTCTGCAAAGTAGAATTGAATTGAAATTTACCTTCAAAATATGTTCACCTTTAGGTACTCAAAAACCTTTCAAAATCACTGAAAAACAAATTAATTCACTTCACTAATACATCCCATAAAAAAGTTTCATCAGGATCCCCACTTGTAAGCTTACCGCACACCTCATCAGGATCCCCACTTGTAAGCACACACCGCACACCTCATCAGGATCCCCACTTGTAAGCACACACCTCACACCTCACCAGGATCCCCACTTGTAAGCACACACCTCATCAGGATCCCCACTTGTAAGCACACACCACACATCTCATCAAGATCCCCCACTTGTAAGCACACACCGCACACCTTCAGCAACAAGATCAAAATTTGTAAAAATAAGAAAAAGAAATTGAATTTATTTTTGATTGCTCTGTGGTTGAGGGGTACCCCTGTCGAATACATATTAAGAAAGCTACTATTGGACAAAAGCTTATAGATTGTTTCATTTGAATTGTTTTATTTCGTACTTCAAGATGTCACCTGTGAATTTGACAACAGCCTCCTCTCAATTCTACTGTGTAATATTTCCTATTAATATGTCATCAAGAACATTGATTTGTTCAATTACATTTGTCCAAGAGTTTGGGGGAATAATTCCGTTTGCCGTTCGTCAATAGCTAAAGGCCAATGGAAGGGGGTCACCATCTTCCATTTGAGGTATTGAGAAATTAAAATGATTGTAGAAGTTAATTTGTGTTGCAAGACGAGCCTTATACAATAGACATTACAAAAGAACATTAATTATCAAAGTGTGTTGTTCTAGGAAGACAGATTAATAGAACAGTGAGAGAAAAGTTGCAACTAAAAAAAAAAGTGTATATCTTTTGTAAAATTTTGTTTTCATTCATATGATAGAGGAAGCTGTTAAAGGATTAGTTCAGTGGTCAAGCAAGTCCATCCTATATGAAAGAGAACTTCAAAAGAAACAAAATGGTGAAGAAAGCATTCGAATATCTTATTCTATTAGGGGGATATTCAAGTTTAAAGCTCTGTCCTATCTGTGTAGAAATGACTGGTGTAGTAAGTCTACTATGGAAAGTTAGCGTCTTCATCCTCACATTCTTAACAATTGTTAATGTATATTAAAGAAAGTTTTGTTATATTTTTTCACGACTTAAATTATTTTCCCTCAAACTTTCTTCAGGTGGTATATTATAAATACCCTTCCTAGATTCAGTTTTACTACTTTTTTGAGATATCTCATGGTTTTTAAGCCACAAAATCGCAGGACAAAATATGATGGAATACAATAAGATTTTGAGGAATCTGAGGCTATGACATCACAACTAGTCTGATTTCAGCCATTTTTACACGAATTATACAAAACTTTAATCTTAGATATCTCTTTAACGGAATAAGATACTTGAATGCTTTCTTCACTAGTTGGTTCTATTGAAATCCTTTTTTATACAAGATAAGACTTTCTTGACCCCTGAACTATTCCTTTAAAGAAACAAATTGGTGAAAAACCATGTTGATATCTTAGGTGTCATTGCAAAGATTTCACCATTACCTTGAAAGGTGACCAGTTTGTTATAGAGTGTGATGTCATAAATGCAGATCCAAGACAATTGACAATTTATGTATTTTATTTCATTAAGAAATACAATTTATTTGATTTAATAAGAGCCAAGAGGCAAAGCATTTTCTTGTAAAGTGCATATTATACCCTTTCATTGTTTGGTTCTGACGCGATAGCATCAGAACCTATGCAGTCATGATGGGGTGTTTTTGTATGTATGCATGTGTGTGTGTGTGTGTGTGCATGTGATGACCATCTTGTAAACATGATATCTCAGAACGGTAGCACTAGATTCATGTCATATATGGTACACAGATAGCCCATGGTCTGTAGATGTGCCCTATTGGTTATGGTTCCAATGCGATAGCATCAGGAACCTATGTGGTCATGATAGCATGTGTGTGTGTGTGAACCTGTTTAGACCCACCAACTGATGACATTCCTATGGTTACACACCTTCAAGGCGATGACATACACACAACTGATGATGTCCTCGGTTGTCTTTAGTTCTAAAAATGGCTGTTTTCAAAACTATTATGACTAAAACACTACTCTAGTTCAGTATTTTCACATTTCGGTACATGTCACCTGTTTGATAGGATAAGTTAAAGATACGTGTGTGACCTAATACCGCCATCCCATGTGTGTGTTGTACATTGATTGGTCACCAATTATATAGGCTTACGCCCACGTCATCAGTTGTAGGGTCTACACATGTATGGGTGATTGGTCACCAGTTACATAACATGATATCTCACGAACGATACACTGGATTCATGTCAAATTTAGTACACAGAAAGCCCATGGTCAGCAGATGTGCCCTTTGTTTGTGTTGGTGATATGCATATTAATGAGTGGGTGGGGCTTAAGTGAAAATGTTGAAAAGTAATCAATGAGCATGTGGATGTCCATTTTGCTTCATATTGAGCATAATGATATTGTTGGTTATTGTGTACATGTTTATGTTGTCAACAGATGTCATTAGTATGCATGGTAGGTGTGGCTTAATGTGAAAGTGCTAAAGGATGTCACAATGTATCTCACGAATGGTGGTGGGTCATGGTTTGTGCATATGTTCTTATGTTGTGGTAGTTATGTTAAGTGATGTCATGAATATTAATGAGTAGGCAGGGCTTACTGACAAATTCTTGAAATAGGATAAATGAACAACCATTTTTTGCATCATACTATGATAATGTTGTTAATTGATGTGCAAATGCTAATGTTGTTAACATTATCATTGATCTACATGGTGGGTGTGGTTTATTAGCATGGTGGGTGTCGTTTACGAATAAATATACTTGAATAAATATGCAATAAATGACAGTTAATACAAATTTTGCAAATCAATCAAAACCACAAAACCTTTTGGTTCTGGTTACCATTAATTTAGAAAGAGGCATTTAACTCTCAAAGAAATACACCAGTCCCGCTCAACCCTAACTCACCACTTTTCCTTAGCCAGTACCCTTACAGAAATATTAGCTTGCAGCAAGCTTGCAGCATGCTTGTGACAAGCTAACAATTTTTAGCTTGCGCAAGCTTGCATCATGTTTGTGCAAGCTTGCAGCATGCTGGCGCAAGCTAAAACATGCTTGCGCAAGCTGAAAACATGCTGGCACAAGCTAAAAACATGATTGCGCAAGCTAAAACATGCTTGCACAAGCTAAAAACATGCTTGCCCAAGCTAAAAACATGCTTGTGCAAGCTAAAAAATGCTTGCGCAAGCTAAAAAAGCTTGCGCAAGCTGCACAAGCTAAAAACATACTTGCGCAAGTTAAAAACATGCTTGAGCAAGCTAAAAACATGCTTGAGCAAGCTAAAATTTGTTAGCTAGTCGCAAGCGTGCTGCAATTATGCTGCTAAAAATTGATAGCTGCAAAGCGTGCTGCAAGCATGCTGCAAGCATGCTGCAAGTGTGCTGCAAACGTGCTGCAAACGTGATGCAACGTGCTGCAAACGTGCTGCCAACGTGCTGCAAACGTGCTGCAAACGTGCTGCAAACGTGCTGCAAGCTAAAATTTCTGTAAGAGTAGCGTATGATTCAATTGGCACTACAAATATACAAATCCTCTGCTCATGTACTTTAATTAGCTTTCCTTTATAATTTTAAACTATATTCCAAGATGTCCAAACTATATAATGACGTTTAAACTATATAATGATATACACACTATATAATGATGTCCAAACTATGTAATGATGTCCAAACTATATATTGATGTCCAAACTATATAATGATGTCCAAACTATATAATGATGTCCAAACTATATAATGATGTCCAAACTAAATAAACTATATAAAGAAGCCTTAAAACAATCCTGCATTTCAAAATCAAATTTAAACTGATCTTCTCCTCCACACTGACCTTCAGATAGATAAAGAGGTCGAGTTTGACGTCAGTCAAGGTGAAAATAAACCCAAGGACATTTCATTTAAAGATCACAAAAAAATGCTCCATCCATCACCCACCACTTGAGAATTTGAATAAATAATCTTAAGACATCGCTGTTTGTCTTCGGAGGAACGACCCTTCGGTCAATCACTTCTTAAGTGTTTCTGTTGTCGCACCTGTTTCGTCGATTAAAAAGTATAAGCCGGCACCTGTAGAAATATCTATTATGGCCATTCTCTCATTCGCAGAATATGATAGATCGTTTGTATACCTCTGGAACTTAATCGAGGAGGAGAGTCTTTAATATAGTTATGATTGTTCGGTCATTGGTTATCAAGAAGTGTAAAATAAGACACACTTTGTGTTTTGTTTTTATTTTTTTTAGACATTTTTCATTTTTTGCTTAGCTGCATTGAGAGATGAATTTTGGATAATACAGACCTTTTCAAATTGAGTTTAGCCGAACATGATTTATTCAGTATTTTGACCAATCAAATGTTGAGGGAACTTTTCCTTTGTTTCCCAACCAATCAGGTGCAGGTTTGAGGGAAAAAAATGTAAGCAGTAATACGCGCGTGTATTTCCTTCATGTATAATGCACGTGTGATAGTACGGTTGAATTTTTTCTCCATACGCTTGGTCCCATACAGTGCGTGAATTGTGTAGACCGCCAAGATTGCCAATTCAAATTTGAAAAGGTCTATAAGCTTAGTTATGTTATGTTAATCTGGTTGGGAAATGATTTGATTGGTGAGTGAAGAATTGATACGAGACGTTGGGTTAGTAATTTAAGACAGAAAGATTGGTAGCAGGAATTAATGCGTAAGATGCAGTAAATCCCTTTACAGCAAAATTTGGAACAAATTAACTTGTACAAGCTAGCAAAAACTATCTGCAAGCTTGCACAAGCTAGCAAAAATGATTTGCAAGCTTGCGCAAGGTAAACAATTTATGCTCGCTTGCGAAAGCTAATGTTAGTTTGTGCAAGCTAGCAAGCTAGTATTTGTTCCAAATACTACCTTGCAACATGCTTGCGCAAACTTGCAGCACGCTTGTGCAAGCTAAAAATTGTTAGCTTGTCGCAAGTGTGCTGCAAGCTAAAATTTCTGGAATGTTAAAGGAATGTTACAGTTAATTTTCATTTATAAGATAGAGGAAAGAAAGAAAGTGAAAATTAAATTAATGAATTAGGAGGTATTTCATTTTTTAAAATAAATATATCAAGTTGCCTTGGATCTGTAAGCATGACATCACACTGCAGTGCAAGGTTACCCTCAATACAGTAGATACACTGGTGAACTTTGATGAAATTAATGGAATTTGATATCAACATGCTTTTTTCAATTTGTTTCTTTAATACCCTTACAGAAATTTTAGCTTGCAGCACGCTTGCGACAAGCTAACAATTTCTAGCTTGTGCAAGTGTGCTGCAAAACTGCTGCAAGCTTGCAGCAAGCTAGTAAGTATTAGAGCAAAAATGGCTTGCAAGCTTCTGCAAGCTAGCATAAACAATTTATGCTCTTTGGGAAAGCTAATGTTAGTTTTTGCTAGCTTGCACAAGCTAATTTGTTCCAAATACTAGCTTGCAGCATGCTTGCTGCATGATTGCACAAGCTAAAAATTGTTAGCTTGTCGCATTCATGCTGCAAGCTAATATTTCTGTAAGGGTAGTCCTCTTTCATACATGGAAATGAAAATTCACGGATATATTCCTTTATAAGTCTTGTTTGGCAAGAGTTATAGCTCTCACACAAACCAGCCACTTATTTTTCATTACAAAATGATTCTTCAAATTTTTGTAATTTATGTTTTCCTACATATGATTTATGATAAAATAATTTTGGATGCTTTTTTCTTTCTCATCTTTTTGCCTATTGCCACTGTACTTGTCAAATTATTCTTTGAAAATTCACACTCTTTAAAATGTAAGAGTTTCTGTGATATTTTTATCAAATACTTACTCATTTGGAATGGTCTGGAAAGTTACTCTCCATCACTTATTAAACATAGTCAAATCTTTTAACTTTTGCTATATTTTTCATGAACGCCGGTGGATAAAACCAGCCACTATAGTTCATTTCTTGATTTCCTTCTCTTGTAAATCTCAAGACTTTTATTGCCATTTTGAAGGGTAAAATCATCCTGAAGGGTGTTTTATCTGCAAATCAAAATATCATCAAGGATGAAATTGCCATGAGAGAGCATTTATGAAACAAACCATCTAAAAAATCATGCTTTGTTTAAAGATCACATTGCCCAGAGGGATACTTACTTCCCTCTTTTTTATATTTTTTAAATCGTTTTACTTAATGTTGTGGGGTTGTTCTGGGCCCCTTTGTTTCTCTTATGCTCTTTCTTACCTGTAGTTGAATACAAAGAGTGAAGAATAAACTATTTAGGAAATGGGTTATAAAAAGTATATTATTATGAATTAATAAGGAGCTGAAAATGTCAATTGCGGTAAAAAATGAGCTCTTAAGTGGAAATTGAAGAAACTTCAGAATGTGAGGTGCATTTGCGGAGATGAATATATCTCGCGTTCTTTTGGTTTATCTGTCTTGCTTACGAATTTCATTTAATTGTCTCCTCTTCAGTCTTCAGGTTTTCGAGGTCAAGGAAATATCGCGGTTCAATAACTGTCTGGTCATGGTTTTAGTTACAGAGAATTAACCAATAGGGAGAGTTGCTGACAACTTTTGAAAATATTTGTGTAGAATTATTATATATGGAGAAATTGAGAAGAAAATTTGAGATTTGCAAATTGAATTGAATTCGTGAACTGAGAATCTCGTCAAATATGGTACATGTCTCTCCCTCCCATGGTGGTTATTGGTTAATTGTCAGTATCTGTGTAAATATTTTGACCAATCAGAAAGGGTGGATTGCATTGTATATAAAAATTGTTAGCTTGCCGCAAACTTGTAACAAGCTAGTTTTTCTGTAAGGTAATAACTGGCCTTGAACCAGTAAGCTTGAAAATTAAATTAACCATTTTTAATCTGTTTTTACTTAGAATTCAAATGTTAATTTTGATGAGCTTAACGCAGAACCTTAATGAGTTTCCAATGATCATAAGCAACCAATGGGGCCACCGATTTAGACATGGTAAGGCCTAGCTGAAGATGGTGATTAGGCCCCCAGAAAACCAATATCTTTTAAAATGGTATATGTTTAAAGCGATAATATGTAACTGCGTTTAGAAAGTCAGAAATTATTCAAATATCAAATGAAATATAATGCAAGTTTTCTTCACTTATTTTCTTTTTAAGGATCAAAGTGTGGCCCTTTTTGCTGCAAGTCCCTATAAGCTATAGCTTGCAGAAAAACTAGCTTGTCGAAAGCTTGTGCAAGCTAGCAAAAACCTGTCTGCAAGCTTGCGCAAGCTAGCAAAATCCTCTCTGCAAGCTTACAGCTAGCAAAAATTGGTCTGCAAGCTTGCGCAAGCTAGCAAATACCTGTCTGCAAGCTTGCACAAGCTAACAAAGACCTGTCTGCAAGCTTGCATAAGCCAGCAAAAACATTCTGCTAGCTTGCACCAGCTAACAATTTTTTTTGCTAGCTGGCTCAAGTTAATGTTGGTTTACGCTAGCTTTCATTTGTCCCAAATCCTAGCAATATTAGCTTGTCGCAAGCTTGCTGCAAGCTAGATTTGTCTGTAAGAGATAGCTTAGTTAGCTTGTGCATAAATCCGACACTGGCAACACACACACACACGCAAATCATTTCAGTGATTTTCACTTCGATTTGCCTGACTTAAAGCATGAATTTATTTGTTCTTCCATGCATGAAATAAAGATGCAACTTTTTGTCAATAAATCAAATTAGGCAAAAAAAACACTAAAGACTTGTAAATTAAAAGTGCCCACTTAGGTGTAACCGAGCTTCTATGGTTGGCCAGATGTAATTCATTATGTGTGAAGAAATATTTCTTTCATCAATCTGATCTGAGGCCAGATAGCCAGGATTTTCTTTAAAACAAAAGGGGGCGGGGAGGAAAAGGGGGTATAAACACTTAAAGATGGATCCTTTGTGCAGATTCCCACTCTTTATATTTTTTTCATTTGATCTTACCACAGTGAGGGGAGAAGGGGGAGGCAGACCTTTAAATAAGAATCAATAAAGATTTAAAGGGGAGTGGGGAAACAGGGGATTTAACTCCTCCTTGCTCTGCTCTCCCCTTCCCCTTCCCCAAAAAAAAAAAAAGTAATAACGATTTAATCGATGTTGATTCATTATATGGTTTAGGTATGAATTGGATATTTCTATTTTCTAATGTGAATCTATTGTTTTCAAACACCTGGAGCAGTGGGGTAGGGGGTTGAGGGGTGGGGATGGGGTGTTATCTAATCTATATTCACGATTAATATGTAGGTAGAAAGGACTTTCTTATTATCTTGAAGGGCTGGATTTAAAGAAAGAAATATGAATTTGTTTAACATTACAAAAAAAAAATATAGTCATCAGTCATAAACGCAAAAAGCAAATCTTTTACATCCATCAAATCATATGTAGATGGCTGCAGATTTAAATTTTTGGCTCCTCTCTGGTCAAACTTGAAAACTAAATGCGTTATTTTCTAAAAAAAAAAAAAAAACTCTGCTACAAAATTTATGCTCTTTGTCTTACATTGGAAATTAGAGAGAAAAGTGTTGTAGCTGTCCATATACCAAAGACTGGCTTGCTTGCAATAAGCTAAAAAAATTAGCTTTCGCAAGCATGCTGCAAGCTAAAATTTCTGTAACGGTTGGTACAAATGCTAGCTTGCACAAGCTAACATTAGCTTACACAAGCTAACATTAGCTTGCACAAGTTAACATTAGCTTGCACAAGCTAGCAAAAGATATTTGTTAACTTGCACAAGCTTGCAGAAAGTTTTGCTATCTTGCGCAAACTTGCAGATAGTTTTTGCTAGCTTGCGCAAGCTAATTTGTTCCAAATACTAGCTTGCAGCACACTTGCGCAAGCTAAAAATGTTATTTTGTCGCGAGCATGCTGCAATTAGCGTGCTGCAATTAGCTAGCTGCAAGCTAATATTTCTATAAGGGATATACTTTTAAACGTAAACTTAATCTTTAATAAAACAGAATATTCCCAATTAAAACTATGCCACCTTTCAAAATTATGGATTATATGACAAACTAGCAAAAGATATTTGTTAACTTGCACAAGCTTGCAGAAAGTTTTGCTATCTTGCGCAAACTTGCAGATAGTTTTTGCTAGCTTGCGCAAGCTAATTTGTTCCAAATACTAGCTTGCAGCACACTTGCGCAAGCTAAAAATGTTATCTTGTCCCAAGCATGCTGCAATTAGCATGCTGCAATTAGCTTGCTGCAAGCTAATATTTCTGTAAGGGATATACTTTTAAACATAAACTTAGTCTTCAATATAAGAGAATATTCCCAATTAAAACTATGCCACCTTTCAAAATTATGGATTATTTGACATTTAAAACTTGTCGTTATAAAGATTTTTTTTTCTTTGTTGGGGAAATTTGTAATCATATCTTTCTTCTTCATATTTGTGAAGATCCAAATTACGAATTTTCGTAACACTTGAAATTGGAAATATGAAAAATAAAAACATAAAAGTGAAAGATGTTTTGTTTCTCTGCCTCAATGTCTGCTATCTCTTCATCATATTGACGTTTTATTTCTAATTAAAGGTCGTTTTTGGATTTATTCCTGATTTCTATCTTCTTTGTTTTAATTAAAGAGAGTGGTTTTCTAATTTCTTGGTTTGAAAGTTAATTAAAGATGAGGATGGAGTGGAGGGGGAATCTTGGTTAGAGACTTGAAGGTAAAGTTGTGCATACCATTACCTGCCTTAGAGAATAGGCCACACCCACCTCACTCACTCCCACCTCCTTACTGACTCCCCCACCCCTCTGCAACAATTGCCATTTCCCCCTCACAGTCCACCACGTCCTCCTTGCCTGCCCCCTGTACAATCTCCCCATAGCTTCCCTCACAACTCCATAGCTGGACTCTTACAGAAGCCCCCTCACCCCGATAAAATTATCTCCTTCCTTCATCATGCCTCCTACAACCATATTTAGTCCTCCTCTCCCACCTCCTCTACCTACTTTCACCCATTTTTTTACACCCATGCACTTCCTCTTTCGATCCCAGCTTCCATGCCCTCAGCCCCGTACTTCTCTAAGACGCCTCCTATTTTCTTTTGTTTCTGCCCCTGGAATGATCTAACATATGGGAATGTTTGTTTCATATGCTTGCGATAATCTCCTTAACTGTGAAAAATCGCACATATTTTGAACTTCAGATGTTATAACTAAAGAGTCTTTGAATATTTTGTTCAGCTATCATTTGAGACCATTTTCATTTAATTTTTCCAAAAAAAAGTACCGTTCTGTGTAAAATATAAAATGTGTTTTTCTTGTTTTTCAATGAGAGCACAACCAAAATCACAAGGTTTTTGCCGCTTTGACCTTTGTACCTTTTGAATGGAAGTATATAGGAGTCCATTTCACACCGCTTGACAAATAAGATCCAACGTGATTGGTGCAAAAAAGGACCTGTGCTTTCCAACAAATAGAAAGCGATGAGAGAAAACATTTTGCATCAGCTTATGTATCCCTTTGTTTTAATTCTGACGTAATCTTAGCACCTCCAAGCCACGTGGACTGTACTATTGTGTGCAGAGGGTTTTCTGTTGTTTGTGTATTGTAAACATGCTATGAAGAGGCGAATAAGCGTTTTCCAATATTGGATTTTTGCTGATTTTCTTCCATTTTTAACAGTTTTCTTGTATATTTTGTTACACTGCGATATATATCTTACTATATGACTGTATTCATCAGAAATTAAAACATTATTTGGCTGAAATATTATTGACAACAATCAGGATTGAAGAAGTGCAAGAGCGAGGCATAACAACAACGTTAGGTTGCATGATGATGATACCAAACATTAAGAACTATTCTATTTATTAAACTTTTGGTATGAATTAATATCTGTTTTATATCCTTGATATACTTTTGGGACTTTGTTCTTAAAACTAACCCACATAATAATGGTACAATCCAAATCCTAGCAAGTTTATTTATAGTTTTTTGTAAGACATCACAGCTACTTCCGTATTTTTTTGCTCCTTATGCGCATTATAAGGTATAACTTTCCCATATGGCCTCTCGGGCACAATTTGACCCTCACTGTCATGGTGCTGTTATAAAGCCTTCATCAAACAAACAAGCAACCATTGAAAATGTCGAGCTTGCTTTGAGCCCGAAAATGAAACCTTTATGTTAATTTATGAAGTATAATTTGAAGGGAAAAAAAGGTGATTAGAATTGAAACCTGTAGGCTCTCATAGTTTTAAAGGAATATTCCCATGTGTATTCGTAACCTTTCATAAGAAAGAAAATTTGTATTAACAATTTAGTAGAAAAATCATGTTGATATGTTATTCCTACCAGGAGATATTCAAGTTTTAAGGTTCACAACAAATGCCAATAAACGAATAGGAAAAGGCTGTTTGACATCACAGCAACACATTCTCTCACAAAGTTGATGTATTTCATTAAAATCTACCATCCCTTTTTATCAGTAAAACCTGCCAGTGCTAGAAAAATAAATTGATGAAAGTTAGGTATTTATATACATTACCAAATATACCCAACTTCAATAGCTTTTGGAAAATTGTTTCTAATCGTACACAAACAGCCAATTAACATTCAAAGAAATACATAAACATTTGCAATGGAATTGTCTCTATGACATCATCAAACACGAATTCATCATACTGTACAAAAACTTTAAAATGCAATTGGGAAATCTTTAAAAATTTATATCTCCTGAACAGAATATGATATCAACCTGATTTTTTTACCAAATTGGTTCTAAAAGTATACTCTTTCACATAAAATTCTACAAAAAAAACATGGGAATATTCTTTAAAGGTTAATTCAAGGGTCAAGCATGTCCATCTTATATGAAAGAGGATTTCAAAAGAAACAAAATGGTGAAATTTTGAAAATCTTATTCCGTTATGGAGATATTTAAGTTTAAACGTTGGTATTATGTTTGTTTTGAATCTACAAAAATCAGACTAGTTGTGATGTCATAGCCTCAGATTTCTCAAAGTCTTGATGTATTCTACACTCTAAAAAAGTTGTGTAGAAATGTTTACACATGTCATGTGTAAACTTCTATTCTATGCAACGTTGGATCAAAATTACACGGCTAAAAAAGGGGCGAAGTTTGAAAAAAAATGTATCTAAATACATGTTTTTACTAAGATTTGTATCAATCTCCTTTGTATAAAAGCTTATTTTTGCAGCAAATCATATGAGGCACTATACTTTACTCAAAATCAAACATATTTAATCAAAATTTAAAACAATAAAAATATTAAATCAACTTTTAATCTGCAACTACATTTTTCAGTCAAATGAAATTGATGAACTCCCAGACTTCCTTCTATAATAAAACTCTATTTAAATTGCAAATGTATTATGTAACTCAAGAAAGGTGTCTCTGACAGCCAACAGGGAGTTGTTATAGAGGTACTTAGATACAGGGCTGTAATTCTCATCTTGAAAGTAAGGGAGAAAGGACTTATCAAAAAAGTAGGGGACAAGAGGCACATTTTCCCCCAAATGTACCGCCCTTTCAGAAAAATTAGCTTGCAGCATTCTTACGACAAGCTAACATTTTTAACGTGCTGCAAGCTTATAACAAGCGCTGCAAGCACTAGCTAGAAAATACTATTTTCAAGCTTGCGCAAGTTAGCAAAAATGGTTTGCAAGCTTGCGCAAGGTAACAAATGTTTTATGCTCGCTTGCGCAAGCTAATGTTAGCTTGCACAAGCTAGTATGTTTCACCTATCCCGTGTCGACAACGTCCACATTACCCGCCTTAGATAGGTCACACCCTCCTCACTCACTCCCACCTTCTTATTGACTCCCCCTAACCACTCTGCAACAATTGCCATTGCACCCTCACAGTCCATCACGTCCTGCTTGCTTGCCCCCGGTACAACCTTCCTAGAGCTTCCCTCGCTGCACACAACTCAGTAGCCGAGCTCTTTCAAAAAATAACCTCAGGATAAGATTATCTCCTTCCTTCACCATGCTTCCCTCTACAACCATATTTAGTCCTCTTCTCCCACCCCCTCTCTCTACATTATTTTTTCACCCATACACCTATTCTCTCGATCTCAGTTCCTGGCTTTTACTTCTCATGTTTCTCTAAATATCCCTGATTTCTTTTCCTACCTCTGGAATGATCTATCCTCTCATGCACAATTTGACCCTTGCTGTTGTGGTGCCGTTAAACTCTCATCAAACAAACAAACATAGTATGTTTAAAATACTACCTTGCAGCATGCTTGCACAAACTAAAAATTGTTAGCTTGTCGCAAGCATGCTGCAAGCTAAAATTTCTGTAAGGGCAGTTTTTTAAGTTTATACAGAAAAGTGGGGTTACATGTCCTCCTCCCCCACCTTCCCCACCTCCCTGGGAATTACGGCCCTGCTTCAACATCATTTTCAAATGGGCTTTGAGATCTCTCTAGTTGAGTCTCTTTTGAGCCCCTTTTTTCACAACAGTTTGTCAAATTTACACAACTATTAATTACCTTTTTTACACAGGTATTGGGTTTGCTTTACACAACTTTTGTGTTAGTTATTAAACACACAGTCCTGCGATTTTGTGGCCTATTAACCATGGGATATTGAAGGAAAATAGTAAAACAATCTAGAAAGGGTAATTAAAATTTACCACCTGAAGAAAGTTCGAGGGGGAAATTAATTGAAATCGTAAAAAGTTAACTGAATTTTCTTCAAAGTAAATTAGTATTTTATTATTGTTGAGAATGTGAGGATGAGGGTGCCAACCTTCCATAGTAGACTTACTACACCAGTCATTTCTACATAGATAAGGTAAAGCCTGAAACTTGATAAAGTTTTGTTACTCTTAAAGTCCTCTGTCATATAAGATAAACTTACTAGACCACTGAACTAATCGTTTAATGAGCTCATTGCGGTCTATTGAAAGTTATTATGAGCTTGTTTGAGCTAAGCTTACAAAAAACTAGTTTGCAGCAAGCTTGCAATCAGTTGACATGTTTGGCTTGCGCAAGCTTTCTACAAAAAAAGGAAGCTTGCTAGCTTGAGCAAGCTAGCAAAAACCATTCTGCAAGCTAACAAAAACTATCTGCAAGCTTGTGGAAGCTAAAAATTGTTAGCTTGTTGCAAGCTCGATGTATGCAAGCTAGATTTTTCTGAAAGGGCAACTTGGACATAGAATATTGTCTTCAGCTTAATATGCAAATTTGGTTGACACTTGAGTCATGAATGTACTTCTGTGGAGTGATCAGCTTACCTCACTGCACATCCTTGAATACCTCTGGCCTAGTTTGGCAATACTTGAGAGATATTTGGTGCGGGTTTTGAGACGATACGTATCGGGATCCTACTCTGGAGGTTTTAATTGTTTGCTTTTGCTTTTCTTATGGTCACTTGGAGAGAACTTAGCTAAGGTTATGGCTTTGAGCTCTTGGTAGCATAGATTCTCTGTTGGAACCTATGATATATAAGTGATAAATATGTGGTTTTTTGCTCAACATCCATTTAAGGGATTTGAGTGTAAGCGATGACTAACTCAAGAGCCAGGTTCCCGCCCGGGTACGTTCAGATATTTGCAGCGTTTATCTTACCCTCTGCATTTTTTGGATATTTTGCTATGTTTGTCTTAAATAGATCGATTTGATGATGCAATAACAGTGCATATTGTTGCGTAGTTTTACAAATTTTGCATTCCAAAATTCGCTAAAAGTGTTTCAAATAATTGGATATTGCTCAGCGCAGTTCAAATGAATCTAACATATATAATAATAACATTGACTTGGGAAATACTACCAAATGCCTCCGATTGAAAAAAACTACGTTTTTATTGGCTGGAGTGTTATAATTCCGTTTGGCCCATATGCTAATCGAGCTTTATATCCCGATTGAGATTTCTCCTAATGTGGAGTCAAATCGGGGTATAACTTTTGTAGTTGATAGTTGGTATGGGCTATAGCTTGCATTGAAAGCTAAAGCTTCAAAACTAAACTAGCCTAAATGGGCTATATATTCAATAGCACAATTTAGTAATAGGCTATTAAGTTTTGCCGCCTTTAAAATCACCAGAGTGTTAATAACTACCAAGCAGCTCGCTCCAGTAACACGATCTGGTTCTTCACAAGTAGCTTCGCTCCAGTAACACGATCTGGTTCTTCAAAAGCAGCTTTTTCGAATAACTGATGCGTAAAATCACTAGGTCATCTGTGAAAGATTTCTTTAAGGATTAGTTGAGGTGTCAAGTAAGTACATCTCATATGAATCTGTATAGTTATATTTCATATAATGATTGCCACATCTTGTGTAGCGCTATTATTTATTAATTGTGACTCGTTAATTACGATAATTAATTATTTGCTTAAAAAATGGCTAATATACTAGCAATATGAGGAAAAAATGCCATAGTTAAAAACATGTCTTGTTGCAAGGATCCTGATTTTATGCATACAGTACTTTGCTGTTATTTTTGTTTATGATTTCATTTTCCCTCAAAAGAAATATTGTTAAAAAAAATTGCATCATATTGCTGGTGAGGCATAAGTTTTTGTAGGCTTACTAGAGAAACAGTTCCATTATGCAGTGGGGCAACTAGAGCTCTGGGGGCCCCATGGGAATTGTGGCACTTTGCAACAATGTCGGGGGTGGGACACTGCCCCCTTGCCCTAAAGTACATAAGGGGAGCAGGAGGTGCCCTTTTGAAAGTTGACGGTGGACCGGGCAGGAGGTGGTCCTTTTGAAATATCTATTGACTATATCTATTCAAAACTACAATGACTATATCTAGTCAAAACTATATTGACTATGACTATATCTAGTCAAAACTATATTGACTATATCTAGTCAAAACTATATTGACTATGTCTATTCAAAACTACAATGATTATATCTAGTCAAAACTATATTGACTATGACTGTATCTAGTCAAAACTATATTGACTATATCTAGTCAAAACTATAATGACTATATATAATCAAAACTATATTGACTATATCTAGTCAAAACTATATTGTCTATATCTATATACATATCTAAAACCAGAAAGAAATCACAAGGTGGTAAGGCATTTAAGAATTGAACAATTAAAAAACATTTTTGTTTTAATTTCTTGGTGCATGAGGAAGCAAAATTTCCTCCCATGTCCTCCTCTCCTGATGGCCCTGGCTATAGACCATGTCAAGCTGGTATCCACTTTCCCTCCTTGTTCCCCTGATAGCTGACATAAATATTTGGTTGCAGTAAGCTTGCAGCACACTTACGACAGCCTAACATTTTAGCTTGCACAAGCCTGCTGCAAGCTTGCGCAAGCTAGCAAAAACTCTGCAAGCTTGTGCAAGCTAACAAATATTTTATGCTAGTTTGCACAAGCTAGTATTTGTTCCAAATACTACCTTTTAGCATGCTTGATGCACGCTTGCAGCGTGCTTGATGCATGCTTGCAGCATGCTTGATGCACGCTTGCAGCATGCTTGCGCAAGCTTGCAGTACACTTGCACAAGCGTAAAGTGTTAGCTTGTCATAAACGTGCTGCAAGCTGAAATTTCTGTTTGGGCAGCCCAGACTAAACCGACAATGCTGCACAGCTGGCATGTATATACTATGTGAAACTGTTAATCTGTCTGGTCAGTCAGACAGACAGCTGATCGCTAAAACAATGTTGCAAAATCTCTCAAACTTTATCACCATCAAATGTTCAAGAAATCATCGATCAGAATAAATTTTTCTTTTTATAGTTCTTTAATCTCATCATATCCCTTACAGAAATGTGTAGCTTCCAGCACGCTTGCGACAAGCTAACAAGTTTTAGTTTGCACAAGTATGCTGCTAGCTAATATTTCTGTAATGGATAACCGCAATTAAATAAAAATCTTCCAGATGGTGCGTTTTCTCCACGATATTTACAGCATGAAACAAGGTATGAAACACATATATCGATTGTTGTGTAAAGAATTTGTTGACACTGCCCTGCCCACTGATATTTACATACAAGCTGTCAGGCACCTGTGTATCTTTATCTTGATGTAGACAGGCATTTATTTAGCAGTTAAAATAATTTAATTTGGACTTTCAGAAAGTACCATTCCTGGGTCAAAATTCCTGGTTGTTCTGAAATTAAGCAATGCTTTTAGGCAGGGACAGTAAATTTTGAAATATCACTGTTTTTCCACACTTATGAAACATCAAGAACTTGATATCTTTTCAGAAAACTTGTTTTTGCCCATAAATTCCATCCCACCCCCATCCCGCCCCCTACTTTTTTCTTCTTCTTTCCAGTTAGTAAAACCTTGTCCTTATATGTGCCTGTAAATACTGCAGTGATACCAACACAATAATTGATCTTAAATGTGTGGTGTCTGGGCAATGTGTCTCGGTTGTTTATGGGTTACAGGACAGAAACATCATTCATGTGAAAAATAAAAAACAACATTCGTTATGTTACCCCATGTAGTGTTGCTACTAGTGTCAGGGTGTTGATTTTTGACACCTGGGCCTAGTGTTATGTGACAGGGTTGCCATGTCTGTGTGAGGCCTACTGACAAAAAATGCTTGGAATATCGGCCAGATGTAAACAGGCTGAAACTGTACATGTACAAAGCAAAATGAATTAAAAGTAGCATAATAGTGGGTGAGATGGATTTTTAAGGTCCTGGACCATCATTTTATCGAATTCTCTTATTGCAAGTCCTCTTTCGTATCATATGAACTTGCTTGACCCCTGAATTAATCCTTTGAAGTCATTTCCAGGCGAAAGTTTTCAAAATGTTCCACTGAAGGGGACCATGCAGTGATGATTCACATACAACATCATAAATAGTTTAATATCTAGCCTAACCTTTATTTGTGTTCCTTTGGGATTACCCTGCTTTCTAATTTTAGGATCGATGTCACTTGATTGATTTATGTGTTCGGGTCATTTGTCTTAAGAAAGGTAGAAGGAGGATGGAAGCAAAGTCCCTTCTTCGTTCAAAAAAATATAAGAATGTTCAGCATTTAATCTCTTTGTTTTGTATTATAATGATTGATTCTTTATGTTGGGTATGGAAATTTGAGAACTATTCAATGCATGCATAAATCATGTTGTATTGAAAAGAAGGAAGAGTGAGCCATCTGTGTAAGTTTTGAATTACAGATTTTTCATAGCAATGGAAAGAATATGACATTTTGTATATAATTTGCATAATTTACCATGAATTATCAGTAGTAGCGATAGTGCCACTTTTCTGTAATAGATTTGCATATCTTGATGATTTACGATTGTAGACTCCTTGTGCATATCATTTGCATAATTAATATTGTTATCAATTAACCAAGTTCAAACTGTTTTGGTTATCTGTAGTAATTTAAGTAGAAGTACCATATTCTCGGCAATGACACCAAGGATGCATATGGACATTCTTTATATGTCCTTGTTCCCGCACTAGCATGGAGCTATAAACAGATGAACCTCTAGCTAAGTTGTTCAATATCTGCATACAATGACAGAAAATATAGCAACTTTCCAGACATTGCACATTCTGTACGTATACCCTTACAGAAATTTTAGCTTGCAGCATGTTTGCGACAAGCTTACAATTTTAAGCTTGCACAAGCGTGCTGCAAGCTTGTGCAAGCATGCTGCAAGGTAGTATTTGGAAGAAATACTAGCTTGCTAGCTTGCGCAAGCTAACATTAGCTTGCACAAGCTAACATTAGCTTGCACAAGCTAACATTAGCTTGCACAAGCAAGCCTAACATATTTGCTACCTTGTGCAAGCTTGCAAACCATTTTTGCTTGCTTGTGCAAGCTTGCAGATAGTTTTTGCTAGCTTGTGCAAGCTAATTTGTTCTAAATACCAGCTTGCAGCATGCTTGCTGCAAGCGTGTAGCATGCTTGCTGCAAGCTTGCAGCACGCTTGCGCAAACTAAAAATGTTAACTTGTTGCAAGCGGGCTGCAAGCTAATATTTTTGTAAGGGTATGTACAAGTAGCTTCAAGTCGGTGTATCAAGCAATTATGTTAAGGATGTATGTGTACTTTCATAATTGGGTGCATACACAGTTGTCAAGTGCTAACAGCTCATGAATATGCATTATGCACCAACACCATTATAGTTACAAGGTGAAGTACTACTGGAATCTGCTTGGTTGATAAATTTGCCATTAATAATTTAGCCTACGAAAAAGGAAAACAAAATGTTGCCAGTCTTTCCTGTGCAGTCGCTATTCATTTGCCTGCATAGGTCAAAACTAAAAATAGGTATCAAAGACACAATTTCGGTGTATGTGATTTATGTGCTGAAATACTGCAAAGGGAGTTATATCGTAATGAATTTTATTTTAGAAAATTGGATAAAAGTGAACCTTTTTGGTTCCAATGCGATAGCATCAGGAACCAATGTGGTTATGATGGTGTGTGTGTGTGTATGTATGTGTGTTTGTGTGTATGTGTGTTTGTGTGTATGTGTGTATGCTTTAACAAAAGCTACATTATGGGGTGATTTGTAAGTACAAGTAGACATTGTGGAGATTTGTTGTATTGTGGGATACCCCCTCCCTCTCCCTTACTAGGGAAGTTTTTGCTATGGGTGCAGAATGACATTCTGAGTTGTTTGCAGCTAGAATTGGAATGTTCCTACAATGAATTGTATGACCTCATTGTGTATGTAATGCATTGTGGGGTTTTTGCCAGTAGGTTAAAGACATACAATGTATCATTGTACACATACAATGTAGACCAGCAATGTGCATATTCAAAACATACAGCAAAAACACCACCATGGTGCTGGTATGTGTGTATGTATGTATGTGTGTGTGTGTGTATGTATGTTTGTTACGGCCAGAAACGAACATGTGATATCTTAAGAATGATACACTGGATTCACACCATATTTGGTTTACAGATAGCCCATTGTCTTTAGATATGCCCTATTGTTTCTGATGATATCTTGCATATTAATTAGTAGGCAGAGCTTAATGTAAAAATCTTGAAATGTTTATATTTTAACAACTGCCTGTCTGTTTTATTTCATATTTGGTATATTTGTGATGTTAGCTAGTGTGTATGATATAAAAAGGTTGAATATCATTAATATGCATAGTGGGCGGGGCTTAAAATCATTTTTCTGAAAAGAGCTTGTAAACACGGTATCTCTAGAAGGGTAAACAGTATTCATGTCATATTTGGTGCACAGCCTATAATCTGTAGATGCGCTCTATTGTTTTTGGTGGTGATATCATCAACATTAATAAGTGGGTGGGGCTTAAAGTGAATTTTTTTGAAAAAGTGATAAATGAGCAATTATGTCTGTTTTGTGTCATATTGGGCATGATAATTTTGTTGGTTATTGTGTACATGCTTATGTTATCAGCAGATATCATTAATATGCATGGTGGGTGTGGCTTATACGAAAGTGCTAAGTGATGTAAACACCACACTGTACCCCATAAATGATACATCAGATTTATGCTATATCAGGTACACAGATTGGTCATGGTCTGTACATATGTTATAATGTTGTGGTAGTGATTTCATGAATATAAATGAGTAGGCGGGGCTTACTGACAAATTGAAATACTATAAATGAGCAACCGTTTTTGCATCATACTTGATGTGATAATGTTGTTAATTATTGTGCAAATGCTATTGTTGTTAACATTATTATTGATCTGCATGGTGAGTGTGGTTTATAAATAAATATACGGGAACAAATATTTCATGATATGCAATGACATGACAGTAGATATGATTTTTGCAAATTAATCAGCTGATGAAAAAGAAGCATCGGAACCATAAAACCTTTTGGTTCTGGTTGCAAAAAAAAAAAAAAGGCCTTAACCCTTGGGACTACAACCCCTCTGTGTTTATAGCTTTGATCTTACCATCCATAAAATTCAGTCATCGTAAAAGATGCTGGCCGATGATTTTAACGAATGTCTCTTTTAAAAAATGTTGAAACTGATCTGGATTTGTTGTTGGTGTTTGCTTTCTGTTGTAATTAACTTTTTCCATTAAGTGTTGAAATAAGAAATTCATAGAGACGTTTAGAAAGGTGCAGTTGTTGTGACGAGCTGTCGATTTTGCTGGAGATTGAGTGTGGTTTTGGGGATACGGCAAAGATTTTATTCACAGGTTGGAAGTTTGATTGCTTCATACAAATTTATTCGACATGTAATTTAATATGGAGTACTCGGATAAATGGGTAAACTATCAACTTTTTTTTTTATATTAACCAATGCTGGCATTGCAGAATAAGCCCCATATTGGTACCCCTTTGCTTATTTTAAACATTTGAAAGAGAAAAAAAAAGGTATGGATAATACAACTTGTATTTTCAAAGATTATTTTCAGAAATTTGAAATTCAGGAACAGTGATCATCTTGTGTTTCATGTTGAAAGATCGGAGA